>NW_026471496.1:0-12203 GCF_026875155.1 Cherax quadricarinatus | reverse complement strand
AGTTTTAATCCTAAAAACCCACTATTGTTTATTAATTCTAATGGATAATTGGACCAGGATACTGACTACTTGTTACAAAAACCCAGTAACAGGCTGGATGCTAGAAGGACAGTCCTTTCTAGTATTCACTGGAGATCTCTGTCATTATTAGAAATCGCGTGTTTTGTAACATTCTTTGACGCAGCGAGGCAACCTGTCTTGATCCCAGGTGGAAACATTCATGCTTGCTAATGTAATTTCTTGATAGAATATGCTTCTGGCATAACCCTGATTCATCAACAATAAACATTTGTTCATGATTGTATATGTTCTCAGAAATCTTTTGCGCAACAATGTGTCCATTAAACTTTATGTTAAGTTGCTGGGCCCATTCCAGGAATCTTTAAATGTGTTCTGCAACTTTGGTCATAGGGCCCCTGTACATGATAATGGATGCAGGAATCAAGCCAGAAATGAATGTTTTAACTCAGTCAGACGAAGCCTTCTCATGTTATGAAGAAAATAAATACGAACAGAAATAAAAGAAACAGAAATAAAAATAAAACTGAAGCAACGACTTAAAGGTCGTTCTTCTGGGTTATCTAATAAAGAACTTTGTTGCATACTCTCCTGCGGTAACTACAATAAAGAACGCAACTCAGTGGTAGCAACTCATTTCTATAATTAATATACTCATGAGGAAAGTGCTAAATCCCTAGTCTGGGAAATTGAAGGTACACCATTTTAACCCAAGAACAAGGACGCGGCTCCTGTTCTTTGAATCAAGAGCTCTTCATCATCTTAAAAGAAACTCCCTTAACCTCCTCCTCCCCTCCCAAGTACAACACCACATACCTGCTATAGCTGCTGCTAGATGACGTGATCAGGCCAGAATGAGCCACTTCTTGAAGGTCGGAACACTGTGGTACTGTGTATAAACTGTAGGTGATCGATGGAGAGTCAACAGCCTGTCCGGGTCCTCCCACAGTACACACTCCTCCTAAAAATATGCAATTAAAATACATCTCTCTCTCTCTCTCTCTCTCTCTCTCTCTCTCTCTCTCTCTCTCTCTCTCTCTCTCTCTCTCTCTCTCTCTCTCTTCTCCCCTCTCTCTCTCTCTCTCTTCTCTCCTCGTAATTTTTATTCTTAACATATAATCTAATTAAAAAAAAAAACGCTAAACGGGCTAAGATGCAGTTACTAAGCATAAATATTTGAGGAATTTCTTAAGATTAATTGACTTCTTTGTTTCCACTTTTGGATGGCAAGAAAACATTTATAAAATGAATCCCTACAGCTCTTTTGTAAGTCTTTCTTTACTTTCTAGTGTGCATGAGTAAAAAATTGCATCACCAAAAATTAATTATCATTTTAAAATATGTTGTTATCAGTATTTCTTTTTGTACAGAAATGTATAAATTCTTGTTTGGGGAGAGAAAAATATTTCGAAATTCTAAAGACATAAGAAACATTTTTGGGCACAGCGAGTGGTTGCTTGAAGGTCCTTCTGTGTGACAGACCATTTAAGGTCCTCAGTGTCACTTACCGTGAAGAGCCTCACTCTGCCACCGACTACTGTGCTATTCTGTCACTGACCATGACTAGTGCCACTGACTTAGGAAGATTCCTACCCCCTCTGTCACTGACACCAGATGGTTGTGACCGTCACTGTCCTTAATGGGTTCTAACTCTTTATCACTGAACATGGAAAATCTTCACTCATATTCACTGACCATGAAAGGTTCTCTCTCTCTTTGTTACTGATAATGGAAGGTATTAACTCACTACTACTGACCATGGAAGGTATTAACTCTGTCACTGACCATGGAAGGTATAAACTCTGTCACTGACCATAAGAGCATAAGAAAAAAGGAGAACTGCAATACGCCTACTGGCCCATGCGAGGTAGGTCAAACTCCTCTACCGGCCTAAGCTAATGGCCCAAGCTAGTCAGGTCCAAGTCACACCCACTTAAATAGGAAGGAGCACTCCATCAGACCCATTCGAGGTCCGTCAAGACACACCAGAGCACTGCTTACTCACGATGCATTACTCTTAACAGAGTAAAGATCAAACCAGCGAGTGGCACAACCAATGAGTCGTCCAAACTAGCACTTGCAGCTGTCGTTAGTGGCAGGCTGCAAATCAAATGTAATGCGATTTTATCGCTCAAGGAGGCCTTTGTTGTCGTCTGTACAGACGACACAGAGGCTGAGAAACTACTTACCACCACTGCTACTACCACTCTACGAGACCAGGGATTTCTTGTCTTGACTTCCCCAGCACTGTGGGCCAGGAGAACTGTGTTCCTCAAGCGACTCGACAACCTTATCACTGTACAGGCCACTGAAGAAATCAAGTCATCTATCGAAGCAAAGAACCTTTGGGCCAATGTGGACTTCATTACTAAAATACCCAATGCTTCATCCATGCTGAAGGTCACCTTCAGTGACGTCAACATGGCAGCCAGAGCTCTCGCTGAGGGCCTGGCTATTCACTACTTCCACATCAACCCAGCCTTCATCGAAACAGAGAAATTCCAACATATCTCACAGTGCTATAATTGTTACTCATACTTACACACAACAAATGATTGTCCTACCAAGGACAAGAAGTTCTGCTCCACCTGTGGTCGTGAGGGTCATAACTTGCACTTCATAAATTGCACTTCTGCTTCACCACCTAAATGCTTGAACTGCAAGAATGACCACCATACTCTTGCTGCCAGGTGCCCTACCAGAAGAGACATATTCAAGAAACAACAACAACAAAAGAAACCTAACCCACAAGCAACCACATATTCTGCTATCGCCAAGCTTCAAGCAGACACAACCAAGATACTACATGCCACGCAAGCTGCTCCCACCACTTCCCTGCCAGCACCTACTGCCGACTCCACCAAGATTCTTTATTGCATTATGTATGCTCATGTACAGAATGCAGCTGAGCCTGGTTCCTTCAACACCACCATCAATGAACTTTTCAAACTAAATAATATGCCTAGCCTCACATTCCCTGCATCACCACCTTCCACTGAGATCCTAAAATCTACTGCAAATATTACCAGCATCACCGCTGCTCCACCGCTGTCACAACCTCCACTAGACACAGAGATGGACCAATCAGAGACCACTGAGACGTCGGCAAACCCCACCAATGAGAGTCCACTACCGCTTGCATCCACTGCTAGAGCAACTGACCAGTCGAAAATCTCGCCTTCACAAGAAACTGCGGATGCACCTCATGGTGCCACTGACACTGCTGCACCACAACAAGTCCGATACCTGAAGGGTGTATACTTCTACACAACCAAGCAGTATAAGAACACAATGCTGTCTTCAGAAATCCACCAGCACCTCCAGGACGGAACAGTCAAGTATACCTACGACCAAACTGTTACATACACCACTGCAGACATGACCAGACTACTCACTGCCAACACCCAACACCTTGTGGAAGTCGAGTACACCTCGAAGAGGAAATTCAGGATGCTTCAGAATGGGGACCTTGAAGACGGTACCCTCCTCTAGCACGACTATCCATGACCATTCACCATGAAGATAAGTTTCCCCAGCACTTTGCTGTCCGCTAAAGCTGGGTGTGGCTCCAATCGACCCTGTAACTGCTGCCTCTGCCCGACTGCGCTTCTCTTCGGGGAAGTCAGTGCAAGATAGAAGAAGATGACATCCTCCAACTGGAGGGCCAAGAAAGAAGAAAGAAGATGATTGTCACCCCCCACCCGGGGGGGCCACTGCCGGGTCACCATCTGGAGAAGACCTGGGCCGGAAGTACCGGCGAATCAACATGAATGAATGAAAATGAACACCAACACACGACACTCCACACAGGAGAGCACAGCGCTAGCACGATCGACACCATGCCCTGCCCTTCAAGGGCAGAGTTGGTGCCAGAGCCCGAGTTTGTAGCTCACAAGATGAGGGGGGTACTTGTGCCTCCTCCCATGGGAGACTTAGGTCTCAGACACTCCCTAGACAGGGAGACAGTGCCGGGCCACCACTTGGAAGGGCCCGGGCCGGGAGAATACCGGCGAATCTTTAACAACAACAACATCAGATCCATTAGCACATTAGTCAGGTCCAACTCACACCCGCTCATGTATTTATCCAACCTATTTTTGAAACTACTGCTGCAGCAGCAGCATCTGAGCAGCATTGCTATAGTTTTACAGTGTCAGCGATCACTTATCGACAACTCATCCACAGCTCTATTACCAAACCAATGCTTTCCTATATCTTTCCTGAATTTAATTTGTTACAACTTGAAACCATTGCTGCGAGATCTGTCTTGGCTAGATTGTTTTAGCACAGTATTTACATTCCTTTATTTACTCTTGTTTTTCATTTATACACTTCAATTACATTCCCTTCTAATTCTACGCCTTTGTAGAGAGTGCAGGTTCAGGGCCTCAGTCTATCCTCGTAGGAAAGATATCTGATACAAGGAAGCATCTTCGTCATCCTCCTTTGTAAGTTTCTGTAATACGACGACCAAAATTGTGCAGCATAGTCTAAATGAGGCCTAATCAACAATATATAAGAATTGAAGAACAACCTAAGGACTTCTGTTAGTTATACTTCTTGATATGAAGCCAAGAATTCTATTTGCTATATTTCGAACACTTATGCACTATTGTCTTGGCTTTAGATTACTGCTAACCAAAACTTCGAAATCTTTTTCACAATCGGAGATATTAAGATCTACATTATTAAGTTTATAAATATCATGGTAATTTATCTTTCCAACACTAAGAACTTTGCATTTGTCTCAGTTGAACTGAATCTGCCACTTCTCTGACCACTGCTCCAATCTATTCAGATCTTTCTGGAGCGCTCTAGCATCTTCGTCAGAATGAATTCGACGGCCTATTTTGGTGTCATCGGTAAAATTGCTCAAGTCGCTATTTATTCCCTCATCAATGTCGTTTATGTAAATTGTGAACAACATGGGGCCCAGTACTGACCCTTGTGGAATACCGCTTGTGACGTGCCCCCACTCTGATTTCTCCCCATTTGTGCAAACGCTCTGTTGCCTATGTGTCAGCCATGCCTCTATCCAGGAAAAAGTTTCACTTCCTATTCCCTGTGCCTAAACTTTCCTCAACAATCTCTGAAGTGGGACTCTGTCAAAAGCCTTACTAAAGTTCATATACATAATATCATTTTCATTACCATGATCTCTATCCTCAAATACCTTAGTGAAAAAAGCTCAGCAATTTTCCTACTATGGAGGTTAGGCTTATTAGTCTGCGGTTCAATGTTAAGAACTTGTCTCCTTCTTTATAGATAGGTATCACCTTTGCCATTTTTCACTTATCTGGCATTCTGCCAGTTTGTAGAGATATTTTGAAAAGACTAGTAAAAGGTTCACTAAGTTCCTCCTTACATTCCTTTATTAAAACCCTTGCAAACAGTTCATCAGGGTCTGGGGATTTGTTAGGTTCTAATTTATCTATCTGTCTGAGAACCATGTCACTAGTGACTAGGATCATGCATAATTTATCATCGCTCAGTTTAACATAGTTTATTATTTCTGGAATTTCACTAGTATCTTACTGTTTAAAATCTGAGAGGAAATAAGTGTTAAAAAGCTAAATTTCCTTTCCTGTCGGTGAGCTGACCTGAGTGCTTTTAAGGCGCCTATTTTGTCCCAAATTTACTTTGTATCCCCGAAAGAAACCTTTGGGTTGCTCTTTAAATCCTTGCGATTTAAACTTTTAATCTTTTTGTTTTCTTTTTCTTTTTTATTTCTCGCTTAATTGAATTTAGGGTTCTTAATGCCCTCTCCTTTTTTGATTACTATAAATATTTTCTTTTAATCTTTGAGTGTTTTAATTTTTGTTCATCCATTGTGGATTTATTTTTTGTATGATCTTTTTTTCTTAGTGTCTGTGAAAACTAAAACTATGCCCTGGAAAAACGTCATTTATAGCCACATACCTATGCCCTTGTCGGGTCTTTCCCAGTTCACCCTTGTAATTTCCCAGTCCTATGAAATCAGCCAGCAAAAGGGGACAATGATTTGATTGTAGTTATTAGGGAAATTCCTGATATTGAAAACTGGTGTTTGTGATAGTTTTCCCCCATTTTCTCTTAACTCAGATTTTAAATTAGAATTTCCAGTGGCAAAGAACCAAAGTAAGCAGGTTGTTCCTTTTTGTTTGTCAAAAAAACTATTTTAAAAAGAATCCTAAATGTGTCAAGAAATAGCTAGACAAAGATTTCCTGTCCATTGTTCAAGGCAATTTGTTGAAGTGAAAAATCTTCATTAACACAACATTTTCATATCTAGAAGTCATATGAATTTCCCCCCACTTTTTATCAAGTTTTCTTTATTTGGAAATTTGTCTCTTAAATTTTATATTTACAATTTCTGTGGTGATACGTATGGGTTTCAGTTTTTTAATCTTAACCTTTAGAAAGTTATTAAATAAAGTACGATTCTACTACGATTTTGCTTTCTAAGTGTTCATGATACTTAACCTCATTATTAGTTGGCACTTGATCATCATATGACCTTGACTTTCATATCAGGTTTGGGGGCTATAAATGCCCCAAAATTTTTTTTTGTGCCCTCGAGAAATTGATAAACAGATTCGTGTTCAAACTTCTTTTTAAATATCTTGTTATCAAAAACAGTTTGAATTATTTTCACTTTACATTGCCATGCACACCCCCTGTTGACTATCAGTGTAGAATAGTTTATGCTTGTATGTGGCATTGGACAGTGGTAGGCACCAATTTTGCTAACCCGTAACCACTAATAGCAAAAACACTTTTTGTTGCAGTTGCTTCTCTTTAGAATTCTTTAGGGGACCAATAACCTTTCCCCGCTAATAATTTCCACTACTTTTATTTCCGATAAAAAAATTCGTAATTGCTGGTTTAACAAATTTTAATGCCCTTGTCCTCTTTTGGATTCAACATATAACCACTTTGGCCTCTTTGTAATTTGATTGTTAACCCATTCAAAACATTGACGGATCTTTTTATGAAAATGAACTTTTTTCACCGGGGTTTGGGGATCTGCACCTGGGAACAGACCCTCAGGAACCCAATTGCAGACCACCCACTGATACTTTTTTCCCAAGGGTAAAGGATATTTCAACCCTTTCGGGAAATTGCAGTTTAAAACAGAAGGTACAGACCCCATGTTAAAAGAAATTTAGGTAAACCCAGATATCTGAAACTCGTGTTTTACTTTCAAAATTATATAATAATTAATAACTTATCGTTATCAATTTGTTGAAGAAAATTTAAAACAGCTTAGTCTATTTAAAGTAAAGTAAAAGAAAGAGCAATTTCAAACTTTTTAAAAACTTAAATACTGAAAATTTACTTAGTACATCCAAGTATTACTTGTTACTTACACATGGTATTTATACTGAGTTTTAAAACCCTGAGTACTGATTACAACACTGTCCTTTCCATTACCCTAAATTTTAAAACAAAATTCACTTTTTATCAAAGTTTTCTTTATTTTGGGGCAATTTTGTCTCATTAAAACCTTTATATTTACAATTTCTGTGGTGATACTGTATGGGTTTTCAGTTTTTTCAATCTTAACCACGTTAGAAAGTTATTAAAATAATAGTACCGAATTCTACTACGATTTTTGTCTTTCTAATGTGTTCATGATACATTAACCTCATTATTAGTTGGCACTTGATCATCATATGACCTTGACATTCTATATCTTATTAGGAAGCTCTCCAGGTCTGTTCTAAAAGTTTTAAAAGTAAAAGTAAATGACCGAGAACCTAAACTGAATCTGAATTCATGTGAAAAAGTTAGCGATTCGCATTTACTGTTAGTTCCGCTAATTTTTCGGCCGTTTAGTGGTTTAGCATTAGCGGAGCTAATTTTTTAGTTAACGGATTAGCAGTCAGTGAAGCTAACTTTTGGTTGCTGTGCCCCCATGCATTCGGAAGGCATTTTCCCTATCTTAGTTTTGATCCGGTCTCTGTATAGCAATAATTCAATGCTATCTGCACAGCAATTAATCTTTTTTTCAAACTTAAGGGAGCTAGTTACTAGCTACCCTCTTCTGTCACTTTTTGTTGACTAACTGCTTTAACTTAACTAGCAACTTTATTTTGAATATTACCTATTAAACATATCCCTGAGGTATCCTTGTAATATCTACTGTTTTCAACCTTCGTGCCTGAACCTGTTTGTTTCCAACACACACCCATACCTCTATATTCTATCAGTTTAAAGTTCTAGACAAGCCATCAATAACCCCCTCAATCAAACTGGCTAATGCAACCACTCCAGCCCCAGAGAGATGAACCCCATCCCTTGCAAACATATCACGTTTGCCATAGAATTTGTCCCAGTTATCAATGAATGGGATTGCAAGTTCTTTGCAGTACCTGACTAGCCAGCAATTTTCACCAACTGCCCTAGACAGCCATTCGTTGCCCACTCCCCTTGTAGTCAAGATGCTAAATATGACTGGAACCCCTTCCTTAGACTTAATTAAATTTATGGTTGACCTGTACTTATCTAGCAGCTCCTGTCTCCTGTCCATTTCGATATCATTTCCACTAACACTGAGACAGATAATGGGCTTATTCCCATCATCTAACGTGATATTATTCAACCTGTTGACTATGTCATGAACACCAGCTCCTGGGAAACACACCCTCTGTCTCACCTTTTTTTCTCTGTTACAGAAAGCATGGTCCAAATATCTTACCTTTGAGTCACCAACCACTAGGACACTCTTACCTTTGTTAGCAAGGAAGTTAGTGGTACCTTGAACCTCACTAACCACTGAAGTACACTCATCCTGGAGAACAGAAAATCGATTTCCTACCTTCAAATCTCTAGTAACCTTCCTTATCTTGATGCTTCTTCGTGAAGTGTGGACCACTTCCCACTTAAAGTGGCTGCCACTCTCCATTTCACTGCTGGTAACCTTTTACCACTCACTAACTCCATCAATTGCACACTCACTCCCAAACCTGTCTAGGTAAATTTTCAGCCTTCTATTTTCTCCTGAAGAAGTAGAACCTCCTTCTTCAACATTTTAGTCTGAGTTTCTAAAACAATACAGGAGCAGGCCATGGTGCTCTAAAATCCTCCACACTAATCCCCCAGAGAAGCTTAGGACAAAATGACCACTCATGACCACTGACCTGGAGCACTCTAGTGTTCTCGTCAGAATGAATTCTACTGCCTATTTTGGTATCATTGGTAAACTTGCTTATGTCACAATTTATTTCCTCATCTATGTCATTTATGTAAACTGTGAACAACAAGCAGCCCAACACTGACTACTGTGGAACACTGCTTGTGGTGCTCCCCCACTCTGATCTCTCCTTGTTTATGCAAACTCTCTGTTGCCTATCTGTCAGCCACGCCTCTATCCAGGAAAACTTTCTTCTCCTATTCTGTGTGCTTCAACCTTCCTCAGTAGTCTCGGAAGTGGGACTCTGTCAAAAGCCTTACTGAAGTTCATATACAAAATATCATATTCATTACCGTGATCTACCTCCTCAAATACCTTAGTGAGAAAAGTTAGTGAATTAGTAAGACAAGAATGCCCCTTTGTAAAACAGTGCTGAGTTTCATTACTCAATCTATCCCGTTCATTGTGGCTTTATATAGCCTCAGCAATTATAGATTCCATCAATTTTCCTACTATGGCTTATTGGCTTGTAGCTCGAAGCTAAGGACCTATCTCCTGCTTTGTAGATAGGTATCACCTTTGCCATTTTCCACTTATCTTGTACAATGCCAGTTTGTAGAGATGTGTTGAAAAGACTAGTAAAAGGTTCACTAAGTTCCTCCTTACATTCCTTTAAAACCCTTGCGAACAGTTTATTAGGGTCTAGGAATTTGTTAGATTTAAATTTATCTATCTGTCTGAAAACCATGTCACTAGTGCATAACTTATCATCGTTCAGTTTATCATATGTATTTTTATATTTCTGGAATTTTTCTTGTGTCTTCCTGTTTAAAAGCTGAGAGGAAATGAGTGTTAAAAAGTTACACATTTCCTTATCACTGCTGGTGAGCTGACTTAAGTAACCTTTGAGTGGCCCTTTCTTGTCTCTAATCTTACTTTTGTATACCAAAAAGAAACCTTTATGGTTACTCTTCAAATCTCTTGCGACTTTAGCATCATAATCTCTTTTTTTATTTCTCACTTTAAATGAATATACTGATTTCTTAACTGCCTCTCTCCTCTTTTGATTCGCCAGTATATGCCTCTCTTTTTACCACTGAGATGCTTTAATCTATTGTTTATCCATTTTGGATAATTTTTATTTGATCTAATTTCTCTGTCTGGAACATAGGTTGTCTATGTCGCTAGAACAATGCTCTGAAAAATGTCATGCAGGCAGCCATCACCCCCTACCTGACCCATAGTCAGGTGATTCCAGTTCAACCCTCCCAGGCAATATCTCAGTCCTATGAAATCGACCAAGCAGAAGTCATGGACAGAGATTTGATTGTACTTTTAGGGTAATTCCACGATTTTAAAACTGAGTGATTTGTGGTTGCTTTCCCCAAGCTCATCATTAACCTCAAGGTTATTAATTAGTGATTCGTTGTTGACAAGAAACAAGTCAAGCAGATTGTTTCCTCTAGTTGGTCGCTGTATAGTCCTTGTGGCTTAGCGCTGCTTTTTGATTATAATAATAATAATCCTCTAGTTGGTTCGGTCACTGTTTAACCCTCTAGTACTGACTATGGAAGGTATTAACTCACTACTACTGACCATGGAAGTTATTAACTCACTACTATTGACCATGGAAGTTATTAACTCAATACTACTGACCATGGAAGGTATTAACTCTACTACTACTGTCCATGGAAGATATTAACTCTACTACTACTGACCATGGAAGGTATTAACTCTACTACTACTGTCCATGGAAGATATTAACTCTACTACTACTGACCATGGAAGGTATTAACTCTACTGCTACTGACCATGGAAGGTATTAACCCTACTACTACTGACCATGGAAAGTATTTACTACTACCATGGAAGGTATTAACTCTGCTACTGACCATGGAAGGTATTAACTTCCACTGACCATGAGAGGTATTAATTAACTCTGCCACTGACCATGAAAGGTATTCTACCACTGACCATGAAAGGTATTAACTATGCCACTGACCAGGAAAGGTATTAACTCTGCCACTGACCATGAAAGTTATTAACTGCCACTGACCTAGGAAAGTTCTCTCTCTCTGTCACTAAACTTGCAAGGTCTTCATTCTCTATCACTGACCTTAGAAGGTCCACACTCTCTATTACTGACGTTAGAAAGTCTACGCTCTCTATCATTAACCTTAGAAGGTCCATGGAAGCTCTACGTTATCACTGACCTAAGAAGGTCCACATTCTCTATCACTGACCTAGAAAGGTGCTCATTCTCTGTCACTATTTTTGAAAGGTCCATACTGTCTACCATAGACCTTGGAAGCGCCTCACTCTCTATCAGTGACCTTCAAAGGACTTTATTCAGTATCACTGACCTTGGAAGGAGTATGTAAGCCCTAGGTAATTTTTGCAGATGATGGCACAGGTGAGTATGGAGACAGTGAAGAACTGACTGGTGTTAGATGGAACACATCCAGTGGGAGTTCCACCCACATAAGTACTGAGGGAGACAGCGACGACACCAGCGCCCACACTCGCTATCACCATCACCCATACACACCACCTCGCCATCATCCTGGCAGTGTCTGCTGATGTCATTCTTCTTACAGACTGTCAGGGAAAATAAAAATTAGTGAAGCAGTCAACATGTCAAAATTAAATTATTTTTTTATCCCTTAAATTACAGCAGTATTTTTTGTTTAACTTGCTATTCATAACAACATGAAGTTGAACTGTGTCTACTAGAATTATCTCTAACAGATTAAGTGTTAAAATGGAATATTTCCTGCCATTTAATTAATTTAACTCAACAGCCATTTATACAATTGAAAAAACCCACTAAACCCGAATGAGTCGAAGTTGGCAAAGGCAGAGAGAGAGAGGGGAGAGTGGGAGGGGGTAAGCACAGTAAAGAAAGTAAAACTAGCTCTAATAATTTAGTTTCATCTATGAACTCATAAAGAGAAGCAGCACTCACAGTGGGGTTGTCAGAGAGAAGAGCAGTCAGAGTAAGTGCTTCAAGGTATAGTAAAAAAAAGTATGGAAATGAATCTTAAGAACCCCCGTGAAAAACGTACAATCA
>NW_026471495.1:0-28220 GCF_026875155.1 Cherax quadricarinatus | reverse complement strand
TATTTGCATATGGCATGGGTTTCTTTATGCATGTGCAAATCTTTACATGTATGTACGTTTTTTCATATTTATGTGTAATGTATTGTATCTATGAATGAGTATGTCTCTTTGTAAAATGTATACATGCATACATGTTTATGCATGTATGTATCCATCACCAGCACCACCACCATCATCATCACTACCACTACCACCACTAATACCAAACTCACCACAACCACCATCACAACCACCAAACAACCATCATTACCATTACCACCATCATGGCATGCGAATAGATGTCTCTATAAAACCTGTAAAAAAACAAAGTCTGAGGTGGGATAACAGCCTCTTAGCCGTAAAATGATCTGTGTAGGTGAAAAAAGGTAAATGTTTCGGGGATACCTGAAATTGTCAAGTCGGAAGCTCTACAGAGCGATTCTTGTGGAAATAAATTTTCTGAAGGTGTATATGAAGTCAAGCAGAGAGTCCCTTTAAACATGTCAACTGCTCTAAAACCTTCACCTCGAAGTCCAGTCATTCTAGGGTTTTAATCTGAAACAATTCCCAGCAAGAGGAGAGTTTGTACTAAGGTATCAGATAATCATCACTCGCACAGGCTGTGCTGGGACGCCATCTTGAAAAATTGCTGCCAATTTCTCTATATTTTTTAATTAACTTTTTGACGATTGAAGACAGAAAAAAATGTTGTAACAAATTTGAGAAAAGAACACATAAACTTTGTTTGTCAATACCATTTTTTACTATAAGGAAGCAAGCTACAGCAGCAATTTCAGTAATTTTTGAGGTACAACGAATAGTTTCTACTTTAGCAAAAAAATTTTCTTAATATGATGTATGAAATAATTCCATATTGATGAATGAAAATACTGCTCGTAATTGGCTGCTTAGTGTCACAATTTTCTAGCCTGACATTAAATTTTAAATCCCTTTTTTGTTTCAGATAAATGACATGACTGAAGACATTTCTGAGTGCATTCTTTGTGGTTTAAGCCTCGAAGGTACAACGGTGCAAGTCACAAAAAGACTGAACACACAATCAGCCAGGTCCATCTACAGTATATTTCAGCTCAGGAGTCTAACCACTTGACTCTAAAAAACTGTTCTGTGCAGGAGAAGCAGGGCAACAAATAAAAAACTACCAAAAACACACGTGCAATATTTTCAGTGTCGCAATTGTGGAATCATTAAGTGGTTGCGTTCCAGTATCAACTGATGTAGCTTCATCAAGTGAAGATTTCACAAGGCTTTTCCATGATACTTCCATGTAACACAGAGAGAAAGCAGAGTGGGGAATGATTTGATAAAAGAGGCAATAATGAAATGGTTGAGACAACACAATCCTTTTGAGGTAGCAAAGGACCTTGTAAGTCTTTCTTCTGGTGCTGTAGATGTCAGTGTGGTTTAAAAAGACACATAAGCAAATGGGAGATTCACAGACACACAAAAGAAATTTTTCGTTTCCTACATGAAAGGGGACTGGATTCGATACTAAAGAGTATTTTCTGAAAAGATAAAACGAAAACTTTAAAAGTTCAGGAAAATAAGAGGAAGATAACTTCCTCACCAGCTGGTGAGGAAGTCATCTTGACAGTCTCAATATAATTATTGTTACAATCATAACTAAAGGCTAAACCCACAATGTATGTCCAATGTATGAATCAAACAAAAACACTTTATTATAACCAGCGCAATTAAATTTAGCCTAATCCAACTAAATATATTTTAGATAATTTTACGATAATTTAATAATAAACAAACACTCTGCATTTATTTTTTCGTTAGGTACAGAACGATTTTTTGCGAAATTACTACAACACAAATTTTCGCTTGCCTTATTCGGCAAGAAGAGCATTGTTATTTTAGCAAAATTGCAATTTTACCTATTCGGCACGACATATTATTATTTAATAAAGTAAAAAATTATATCTATGTAAAATTATATTGATACTTCAAGTAATAAATTTCCTTATTTCACACTTTCATTTTTCAGTTCCAATGTGTATGCTCTTTTTTGGGAAAGGAGAGGCAACACCACTATTTGGTTCGGTGGTAAAAAAGTGGATAATTCTTAGGTTAATAGTTGGGCTTTTACCTTTTACAAGTCAAAAATCACGTAGTTTTTTGATGGAAAATCTAAATGTATAATAATTGCAACTTTTATTTCCACTGTAGCTCGGCTCCATTGCACTTACCTTTATCTTTTTTAAACCTCTATATTATTTGCTTAAAATTATTTTTTTAGTATCTTCAACCCTTCAAGATTGTGACAATGTAAAAACAAGATGGGTCGCCATTTTCCAAGATGGCGACTTAGCACAGCAAGTACGAGTGTAAATTTTTGAAATGCTTATCCAAGACTAGAACTTTGCGTGTACAAAATCTACCCGGCTTTCTTGGAAACATTAAAAGAAGGTCATGTTTTTTCCCCCAGCTGACTGGATTACAGTAATAATTGACCAGGGTTAAAAAGTAAAGCCAACTGGTGAGGCGTTCTAAAGTCAAAAACGAAAGCCTTTGATGTATAGGGAAACTGTAGCTGACAGATGGACGGATCTGGGATCACTCCGTGCAGTATTTAAGGGTTCAAACAACTTGGGAAATTTAACAACGCAATAAACTCGAGTTTTCAATATTTTAATTTGTATTTTGCCCGTTGCATTACCCTGAAATTCTCTATAATCTTAAAATAGAAAAGAATATTTTGTCATTTTTATATTTTGTCTTTGTCTTTTTTAAGTATAAAAGAAATAAAACCGAAAAATTTACCACACAAACTAAATGAAATGGGTGCTATCTTGGTCATGAGATATATCAGCCATTAGTATTGGAATTAAAATTTCAGTTTTAACGTAAAATGGTCACATCTACACCTATACACTTGAATTTCACTCTACATCGTCGATGAATTAAGAGACAACTTATTTAAACATTTGGAGCTCCGCCACTGAGGGCTTTTTAAAAGATCTGAGCCGTTCCAGTATACTGGGAATAGGTATAATAACCTTGCTCATATCAAATCTGCACATGCTAATTGTTCCTAGAATCTGGCCTCGCTATCATACACACGAGTTCAGAATTAGAATCCGACTGAATGAAGTGTTCTCGAGTTATTAGCGAAAGAAAATCAAAAGGTTGGAGGAAGAAAAAAAAAAAGAAAAGAAAAAATCGGACCTTTTAAAGGGCCGCCTTCAGGGATACTTAATTAACAAACAATATCAACTATTAACATGGATAATAACACAACACAATGAAGTATCTCATCAAGTTAAAACAACTTCGATTATATTGTCAAAAGACTCTTCTGTAAGTTCACCGTGGTCGCTACAGGTTCAAATTCAAATTCAAATTCAAAGTTTATTCTCTATAAGGATTACAATGCTGAGTTTACAGAAATTTGGTTATTGTGTGGTTTACATGTAGTAAAATTGTGATTACAGAGTGTACCACTAGAACGCTTAGCATGGCTAGGCATTTCGGGCAGACTTAGTTTTATTCTTAATTGTAAAATATTACAAATTATGAGGTAAGTTGGTATTATGGCTAAGTGACTAAATACTAGTTTGTGAGTTTAGCAATGTGAATGCTTTTGTTTTGGCACAGTACATGTTTCAGTATTGGAGTATCACAGGATTCATTTTTTTTAAGATTGGAAAATATTTCTGTTTATGGTAAAAAGATTGAGTGTAAGTGTAAACCCACTAGGTGGTTTCGTGTAGTTAGTTGAGGGGGGTGTATCGGGGGAGATAAGATGTTTTCTAATGGTAGTTTAAAAGGGGGATGAATGTGTCTGCTTTTTTTCTAGAGTTCTCAGGTAGGTTTATTCCAGTTTTTAGGGCTTTTGGGCATACTTTGAATTTTTGAAAGGGTTTAGTGGCCCCGGGGGAATGTCGTAAAATGGTTTTGTGTCTGGTGTTATCCCTGTGGGTTCTGTCACACTACCCAAGGGGAAAGCTTTTTTAGGTCAAGGTTGTTTAATTAGATTTTAAGGCCCTGTAGATGTAGATTGCACAGTGGGTAAGGTGGATGTACTGAAATGGGAGTAAGTTTGGTCTATGAAGAGGGGGGGGGGGGTGTTGCCGGGGGGTTTTAGTGATTATTTTACTGCAGCTTTTTGTTGGGTTATTATCGGTTTTTGGTGTTTTTGCGGGGTTTTAAATCCCCAAAGCCCCCCCAAAAATACCCATGGTGAGGTATGGATAAATTTTGTGAGTTTTTTGTGGGGAAAAGGGCATTTTGCGGCACTTTAGTATCGTATTTTGGGGAGGGGGTTTCCCCACCCGTTTTGGAAAATTTTTTTTGGTTTATGCTGGATAGGGGTTGCTGAAATTCAGGCTTTTGGGTCAATTTATAAGCCTGGGAATTTTTGCCCCTTTATTTTTTGGTTTAATTAGGTGTTGTCAATTTTAAATTTTAAAATTTTTTGCATTCCTGCTTGCTACCAAACATTTTTTTAATTAGGTTTCTTTCGTTTTAAAAGGAAAAGTTTTTTGGCGTACCCAAAGGGTCGATTTTTTAATCGTCCTCATTCACAATGGTGTTGAGGGGTGGCAAGATTGGGGTGAGAAAATGACAAAAGGGTCGTGTCATCACAAAGAGAATGGTTTCGGGGTGTTGGGATATTTTGGGAAAGGGTTTCCACTGATGAAATAGAGGAAGAGCGGGGGGAAAAGGGAAAACTTCCCTGCGGAACTCCAGTATTGAGGGCCCGTTTTTTGTGATGCTGTTTTTTTAATGGTGACATACTGATCCTTTTTGTAATGAAAAGATTTGAAAAAGCAAGCGCGGGCCTCTTTTACCGTAATTTAAAAGTTTGTGGAGTAGGTTTGTGTGGTTTTACTGTGTAAAAAGCTTTTCTTAGGGTCAATAAAAATTTTAGTGGATTTTTCCTTATTTTCCAATGATGTGTAAAGCGATCTGGGCATTTTTTGATTGCATCTTTAGTGCTTTTTTTTTTCCCCTGAATCCAAATTGGCGGGGGTTTGAGTATTTTTTTGGGGGGGGCCGTTTTTAAATAAATACAGTCCCCTTTGTGCACGAGTTTCTAAAATTTTTTTGGGGATAGAAATTGGTAAGTTAGATATTGGGTCTATAGTTTTTTAAAGTCTGTAGGGTCACCCCCCTTTAGTTTTGGGTTTGTAACCCTTGCCATCGGGAATTTGTTTCGGGAAGGTGCTAGTCTTTTAGTGATTTGGGTTTAAAAAGTAAGAAATGGCGCAAAAGGACATGGGCCGCTCGCTTGTACATTAAGGGTGGGACATAGGACAGTTTCCCGAGTTTTTTTTAAGTGACTTTATAATTCAGTGATTTTCCGTGGGCCTAAATTTGGGTTTTGCAAGATAAAAGGGAAATTGGGAAAAATTTTCCCAAATCTGGGGATTTCCCCGGCAGGGGCCTTTTGGGTTTTTGTGGGATTTACTGGCGAGATTAGATCAAATTTTTGAGAAGAATTTCGTTTATCTTGTTAGCTGTGTCAGTGGGTTTTAAGGTGGTGTTTCTTTAAAGGTTTTAAATTTTGGAAATATTTTTGGGTTTTTTAAAGTTTGTGGGTCCCTAAAATCTGAGGGGAGTGTTTTCCAGGTCTTTTTTATTCTCCTTGTGTCTGTGAAATTCTGGAGTATTTTTGTTTTTTGGGGCTTTCTTTATTACTTTGGGGGAGAGCTGATGTTTTGGGTTTTTTAAGAATATTTTTTGCGTATTAACCCCGGGTTTTTTTATTGTTTTTCATATTGGGGGTTTCTTGTCAAGGGTTTTAAAGAATGGTTTTTGGGTTACCCAAATGGGAAACCCCAAGCCTTTTTGTTTGTGATTTTGTTTTGTTTTTATAGGGGCAATGTTTGTTGTTTTAGTCTAAGTAATTTGTTAAAAAAAATGTCTGTCCAGTCATCAATACCCCTTGGCCTTGGAGAATTCGTAGGCAAACCAAAAGTCTCTAGGTCAGCTGTGAACTTCCTTACTGAGGCCCCCGTCATGGGGGTTAAATGAGACTTTGTTTATTCAAGTTTGGGGGTTTAATTAAAGTTTTTCAGGAGGAAGGTAGGGGAGTGGTTTTGTAGTGCTTCTGTGATTTTCCCGATTTAAGGGGGGCTAGTTTTATTGGTCCCTATGTGGTCTATTTTGGTTGCACTTGTCTCAGTGGCCTGGTTGGGTTTGTTATTTTGGTTTTGGGGAAGTGTGTTGTTCATTTTTGTTGATGAAATCCCGTTACAGGCTGATATCTAGTAAGCCAAGGGTTTATGTTGAAGTCTCCGCTAAGAGAAGGTGGTGCTTATTCTTTGTCTTGTTTGTTATTGTGACTTTAATTTCTCACTGAAAATTTTGGGGTGTTTTGGGGTGAGGTATCCCGGGAAATGGGACCGATTGGGTTTTAGGCGTCTTAAGGGGTTTTTTTCAGTTTAAAAATTAGGGGAAAAAAGTATTTCCCCCTATTCATCACTTTAAAACAAGTGGTGTAAGGAAAAAAGATTAAATTTGGGTTTGGTAATAGATTGCAAATTTCCCCCCCCCAAATTGGTTTGCTTGCAGTTGTGAATTGCTGGGTTTTCCTGGTAGAGGGTAGAATATTTGTGTCCCGTTTTAAACCAGGTATTTAGTAAGAATAATGGGAGGGAAAAAGGGTTTTTTCTTTAGTGAAATTTAAGGAGTGCTAGGGAGGTCATTTATAGTGTTTTTTAAGGGGCCCGATGTTGTAAATTAAGTACTGATAGGGCTTTTAGCATTGTTTGGTTTTGTGGTGGTTGTGATGCAGTGTAAAAAAGGCAGTTTTTTTTAAAAAGGTTTTTATTGGGTGTCAGTTATTTGGGGGTTTTGATCAGGGTTTAACCCCGATCAAAACATCTTTTTTAGGTTTAAATTATGGTTATTTTTATCCTGGTTGTGTTTTGGGGTTCTAGTATGTATCTGTGTGGTAGGGATTTGGACAAGTATATAGCTAGAGTATTTTGGTCATTGGTTTTTTTTGGGTATAGTCACTAATTTTTAAAAATGAAGTTGATGTTTTCTATGTGTTTTTGCCGGGGAATGAACTAAAGTAAACTTGGTTTTTAAAAATAGTAATATAAAAATTTCAAATTAAAAAAAGAACAAGGCTCTCACTTGTAATTGACTAAGGTCTTTAAAAATGACTTTTGTTTGGGTCTATGTTTTTTTAGCTTGGGAAAAAGTATAGTACAAAAAGGTTTAATTTTAATAATATAAAAATTACAAAATTTAAAAAAAAAACTAGTCTCTCAATTTGTAATTGCATTTGGTCAAAATTGTGAAATTTTGGGATTGTCTATGATTGAGTTGAATGAGTAAGGGACAAATGAATTTAATCTAATAAAATTTAAAAAAACAAATTAAAATTTTTCACCAGTCTTCCTAGTTAAAATTTCACTGTGGTCTAATTTTAGTGGGAAATTTTTTTTTTTGACTAGGGATTGAGTAGAAAGAGCTATAGTTTCAAACTAGGTTTAGTCTAATAATATAAAAAAACCCAAAATTTAAAAAAGCACCCAGTCCTCCCAGTAATTGCACTATGGATTTTTAGTATAGTGAATTTTGGTTTTTGATATGTTTTGAGCTAGAATTTAGCTTAAAATAAAACTGTGATTAATCTAATAAAATTTTAAAAAAGGAACAAGGACTCTCAATTGTAAATTTCACTAAGGGGCTTTTATAAGTTGTTTTTCAAGAATTAGAGTTTAATTAGATTTAAAAATTTACGGATTAAAAAAAAATAAATTAAGGGGCAAAAGAATAAAAAAAAAATTATAAAAATAAAAATGGAAAAGACTTGGTTATAATATGCTTAGTAAATGGTAGACGGATAATTTAAAAGTTGTGTTGAAATAATAGTTTAAAAAATTATGGAATAAAAATGGTCAAAAATAAAAAGTTTACAATAAATTTGTTTAATATAGTTTAAAGAAAAAAATTTGGGGAATAATAGGAATTTGAATAAAAAATTTGGGGAATTTGGGATTTTTTTAAAGTGAGGTAGAATTACTGAAGGGCAAGTTATGGTTAAATTTATAATAAAATAAGATGGAAAAAGTGATGAAATAAGTTTTTTTAAAAAAAGGGGGAAAGATTCTTGTTTTTAAACAATTAAGACTATGAGGGGGAATGGTCGTTGAAAACAAAAAAATGGGCAATCAAAAGTAGTTGGGGTATTAGATTTTTGGGGGGCACAAATTTTTTGACAATATAACACTAACGGTGGACTATGGGATTATCTGCACTTTACTCTGATTCTGTTAGTTCAGCCCCCACTTTGGAAAGTTTTTTAAAGGGCATGTTCTGTAGAGATGAAGTATTTTCTTTTCCCGTCGGGTGTTTTTCCCAAATGCGATTTTTTTTCCCTCCCTCACAAAAAACCCCTGGTGGATTTTTTTGGGGAGAAAAGTATGGTGTTTCAGAGCTGTTCAAAACACTTCCTTGCTATTTTTTTTATTTATCCACTCCCGATTTTCCACACACTCATTCCCACTCTATCAAACCACTGACCCCTTACTCTCTCCATTCTCTTCCTTCACCCCTGCTCCATCCATTTATCCATTACAATCCTCATTTTCCAGCTATTCCCCCACTTCTTTACTCCAGGGTACCTCCACCCATTTTTTCGCTAATTCCCTCCCAAACCCCTGTTTTCACTTTTTCCCCCCACCTGCTCATCAGTAAATTTTTCAAACAGCCACTCCTACAAAATTCTCCCCTCTAACAAATACTTTATATTTGTGCATTATAAAAGTAGGGAATTATTTGTTGGGAAAAAAGTGTTTGGGGGAGGCGGGGGGAAAAAAAAAACACAGAGAGGCTTTTTGATGAATTTGCTCCTTTTATCATATTTTACTTTTTCCCAAAATAACTTTCTCTTTTTATACTTTTTTTTGCAACGGGTTTTGTTGTTCCGTTTGTTTTCCCACTGGTTTTTAATAACAAGTTTTCTTGAAGGGTTTTTCTGCCCCTTGTTTTAGTTTTTTGAGTTTTTTTGAAGGGGTTTTTTCGTGCTAAAGTTTTTTTAATGGGATTTCTTCAGGGCCTTTGGTGCCCTTGCTTGACTCTTGTGGTTTTATTCTGCGCGCTCCTAAAACTCCCCCCCCCCCTACCCCCCTGAAAATTTTTCGTACATCCCCTTGTAAATCTCTCCACCACCGTTGTTATCCCGTTCTCCCCCTTTTTTTCTTCCCTGATCCCCTTCCCCACCCCCCACCCCACAAATTTGGTTTAGTAAGAAATGAAATAAATGCGAACAAAAACCCCCGACATCCACATTTAAAGCTTATGAAAGGGCTTTAAGAGGCAAAAATCCAAATCCATGGAATCGCAGCAATTGCAAAACCCAAAAGTAACACGGGTTCAGAACTGGTTCTCCTGCCTTTCGAAATTTTACGGGACCATTGTGACAGATAGGATGACTTGAAAACACCAAAATGCCGTGATTTTAACAAAGCCTTTTATATGGCTAAAATAGGTAAATTTCATAAAATAGCATAAAAAGGAATAATGGGGAAAGGGGGCAGGGATTTTTTAAATTTATCCAAACTGAACCCAAGGTAATAGTAAAGGAATTTAAAAAGGAGCCGCTACGGAAAAGTTTCGTTCCCAAGGAACGGTATCACCCAATTTTCCCTTTCCTTTTCACTTCTGCTAGACAGGAACAACAATCACGCACCCTATATTCTTTGCGAAAATACGAAATCTGTTGAAAGTGGCATTCACTGAAAAAAACAACGAACCTCCAAGCTGATATAACCACTGCAACAATTGTCAGGAGGACAAATTTCTTTTATTCCCCACGAAGAATGGCAGAATTTAAAAAAAAGATCAGAGCAAAAGACAAACTTAAACCAATAAAAATGTAAGTCCTCCTAGACGTGCTCATGGATTGTATGAATATTTTCCATCCCTTGCCGGAAATTTGGGGCCTATGTTCGTGATTAACCTGACGGGACCAAACACCCACTATTGGTGATCCCCATGCGGGACCAAAACCCCCTACTGTGGTGATCCCCGACGGGCCAAAACACCTATGTTGGTGATTCACCGACGGGCCACAACACCCATATTGGTGATCACGCGGGACCACAACCCTATGTTGGTGATTACCTGCGGGACCAAAACCCCCCCACTTTTGGTGATCCAATGACGGGACCCAACACCTATGTTGGTGATTCACCGACGGGACCAACCCCCACTATTGGTGATCCCATGGGGACCAAAAAAACCTACTTTGGGTGATTCCCCTGACAGAAAACAGTAATACCTTGGTGATTCACCAACAACACAGTAATACCATTGGTGATTCACCTAACAACCAGTACTTACCATGGTGATTCACCTAACAACACAGTACTTACCATTGGTGATTACCTAACAAAACAGTACATACCTTTGGTGTTCACCTAACAACACGTACATACCTTTTGGTGATTCACCTAAAAAACCATTACATACCTTTGGTGTTACCTAACAAACTTACATCCCATTGGTGTTTTCCCCAACAACACGAAATACCCTGGTGATTCACCTAAAAACCAGTACAACCTTGGTGTTCCCTAACAAACAGTCTTCCTTGGTGATTCACCTAACAACACAGTACATCCTTTGGTGATTCCCTAACAAACAGTAATCCATGGTGTTCCCAAAAACACAGTACATCCTTTGGTTGATTCACCTAAAAAAAACAGTAATACCATTGGTGGATTACCTGAAACACGAAACCCATTCATTGGTTTGATTCCCCTACAACCAGTCTTACCTTTGGGATTCACCTAAAACACAGAAAATACCTTGTGTTCACCTAACAACACAGTACAAAAACCATGGTGATTCACCTAACAAAAAGTAATACCATTGGTGATTCACCTAAAAAACACAGTCTCCATTGAGATTCACCAAAACAAACAGTAATACCATGGTGATTACCTAAAAACCATCTACCATTGGTGATTCACCTAAAACACAGTACATACCATTGGTGATTCACCTGAAAAACAGTACCACCATTCATTGGTGATTCACCTAAAACACGTAATCCCTTTGGTGATTCCCCTGACGCAACACAGTAATACCATTCTTTGGTGATTCAACTAACAACACAGTAAATCCCATTGGTGTTCCCCTAAAAACACAGAATACATTGGTGATTCCCTAACAACACAGTACATCCCATTGGTGATTCACCTAACAACACATAATCCCCTTGGGTGATTCCCCAAAACAACAAAGTACATACCATGGTGATTCCCCTACAATACAGTACATACCATTGGTGATTCACCTGACAGAAAAAAGTCATCCCTTCATTGGTGATTCATCTAAAAACACAGTACTTTACCATGGTGATTATCAAACAACACAGTCCCTACCATTGGTGATCTGCTCGCCGGGGGAATGGCAGGGGGCATTAAGCTTCAACCCATACCGATCACAGACGGCCCCAAAGCGCCCCAAACGCAACCCGCTGCCGACGCCCGCGCAGCCGCCTGCCGCCGCCCGCAGCAACCCGCCCACCGCCCCCCGGTCGTGCTGACGCTGGCGATCGCTGGGCCATTCACAACCCGTCAATCCCCGCATCAAACCAAAAAATGAAAAGACAAAAAAACAGTGAAAAGTAAGAAAGATTTTTGACATAACTTTTAGGAAGCAAAATCCGTAAAAATCCGGGGAAAAAAGTATCCGGAATAAAACCCTTGGAAGTAAACTCCAGGGAGGTAAATCAGGGAAAAGTATCCGGGGAAAAGTAAAAATCCGGGGAAAGTATCAAGGGAAGTAAACATCAAGAAAAGTAAGCATCCGGGGAAAGAAAAAAAGGGAATAAACATCGGGAAGAAACATCAGGGAAGTGAGATAAAGGGAAGTAAACATTAGGGAAAAATAAGCTAAGGGGAAATAAACACCAAGGGAAGTAAACATCCAGGGAAGAAAAACATCCAGAAAAGTAAACACCCAGGAAGTAAAATCCAGGGAAGAAAGCATCCAGGGAAGTAAGCATCCATGGAAGTAAGCATCCATGGAAGTAAGCATCCGGGGAAGTAAGCACCTGGGGGAAGTAAGCATCCATGGAAGTAAGACCGGGAAAGTAGTCCATGGAAGTAAGCATGGGAAGTAAGCACCCAAGGGAAGTAAGCATCCATGGAATAAGCATCCAGGAAGTAAGATCCGGGGAAAAGAAAGACCTGGGGAAGTAAGCATCCAGGGAAGTAAGCATCAAATGGAAGAAAGCATCCATGGAAGAAAGCATCCAGGGAAGTAAGCACTAGGGAAGTAAGACCCATGGAAGTAAGACCCATGGAAGTAAGCTCCATGGAAGTAAGCATCCAGGGAAGTAAGCACCTAGGGAAGAAGAATCCAGGGAAAAGTAGCATCCGGGAAAGTAAGACCCAAATGGAAGAAAGCATCCGGGGAAGTAAGCACCTAGGGAAGTAAGCATCATGGAAGTAAGCATCCGGGACGAAAAGCATCTGGGGAAGTAAACATCCGGGGAAGAAAATATCAGGGAAAGAAAACATCCAGGGAAGTAAACATCCAGGGAAGTAAGATCATGGAAGTAAGCATCCAGGGAAAAGTAAGACCATGGAAGTAAGCATCCAGGGAAATAAGCCTGGGGAAGTAAGACCTAGGGAGTAACATCCATGGAAGAAAAGATCCAGGAAGAAAAGCATCCATGGAAGTAAGACCCAGGGAAGTAAACATCCATGTAAAAAGATAGGAAGTAAACCTGGGGAAGTAAAGCACCTGGGAAGTAAGCACCCAGGAAGTAAGCTCCAGGAAGTAAAAAATCAGGGGAAGTAGACCCAGGGAAGTAACATCCGGGGAAATTTTAAGCACCTAGGGAAGAAAGCATCCTGGAAGTAACATCCATGGAAGTAAAGCATCCTGGAAGAAGCATCCTGGAAGTAAGCATCAGGGAAGTAAGCCCCTGGGAAAGTAAGCACCCATGGAAGTAAGCTTCCAGGGAAGTAAGTCCAGGGAAGAAAGCATCCGGGAAGTAAGCCCCTGGGAAAAGGTAAGACCCCAGGGAAGTAAGCTCCATGGAAGTAAGCATCCAGGGAAAGTAAGATCAGGGAAAAAGGTAAGCACCCATGGAAGAAAAGCATCCGGGGAAGTAAGCACCGGGAAGTAAGCACCCATGGAAGTAAGCATCAGGGAAAGAAGCACCTAGGGAAGTAAGCATCCATGGAAGTAAGTCCATGGAAGTAAGCATGGGGAAAGTAAGACCTGGGGAAGAAAGCATCCAGGAAGTAAGCCCAGGGAAGAAGCATCCAGGGAAAGTAAGCATCAGGGAAGAAAGGGATCCATGGAAGTAAGATCCGGGGAAAGAAAGCATTGGGAAGTAAGCATCCATGGAAGTAAGCATCCAGGGAAGAAGCATCCAGGGGAATAAGATCCAGGGAAGAAGCATCCGGGGGAGATAAGCTCCGGGAAATAAGCACCCAAGGGAAGAAAGCCCCTAGGGAAGAAGCACCCATGGAAGTAAGCATCCAGGGAAGTAAGCACCTAGGGAAGTAGCATCCAGGGAGTAGCACCCCAGGGAGGTAAGCATTAGGGAAGAAAGCATCCAGGGAAGTAAGCCCGGGGAAGAAAACACGGGGGAAATAAGCATCCGGGAAAGTAAGCATCCAGGGAAGTAAGCATCTGGGGGAATTAAGCATCCGGGAGGAAAGACCCCGGGGAAGTAAGCATCTAGCAAAGAAAGCATTAGAAAGAAAAATCTAGCAAATTTAAACACCCAAAGGGAAAAGTAAACATCCAGCAAAGTAAGTATTGGATGAAAATGCACCCAAAGGAAGAAAAAATCTGTCGGCTATAAAGTTTAAAAAAAGAGAAAAAGGGGTCAGGACGGGCTTGGAGGCTGACTTTCCACTTTGCTAATGCTGAATTTTTCTTGTTAGCTACTGGTTTATGTTCTGAAAGAAATAAAAATCCTTTCCTATTTTCCCCTTATTCTTGGGCTCACATTTTTTGGGACAATCACTCCATGTTTTGGATTTTTCAAATGCCCCTTTTTGAAATCCCTGCACCCATTCTGTCTTTGTAATTTTTCATAGGATTAGGGTACTCGATTTAATTTTGATTGTGCTTACTGCCCTTTTTGATGTAGAGAATTTCACTAACACTTAGTACTCTTTGCCCAAAAAGTACTGGTTTAGTGGTTTCTCATTAGTTTATAATAACGGCCCCATGAAAAGGGTCCCGGGGTGTGAAGGTATGTTTTGAATCAGATCCGGTGCTTGAAGGTTGTTTTGAACAGGTCCAGGTGCTGTGAAGGTTTTGTTATGAATAGTCCAGGTGTGTGAAGGTATGTTTGAATCAGATCCAGGTGTGTAAAGGTATGTTTGAAAACAGATCCCGTGCTGTGAAAGGATGTTATGTCAGTCCGGTGCTGTGAAGTATGTTATGAAACAGTCCAGGTGCTGTGAAGGTATTTTTATGAATCAGGTCCAGGTGCTGTGAAGGGATGTTATGAATAGATCCGTGCTGTGAAGGTTTTGTTTGAAAAGATCCCGGTGGGAAGGTATGTTATGAATCGATCCAGGTGTGTGAAAGGTATGTTATGAATCAGTCCCGGTGTTTTGAAGGTATGTTATGAAACGGTCAGGTTTCTGTGAGGGTATGTTATGAATCGATCCAGGTGCTGTGAAGGTATGTTATGAATCAGATCCAGGTGCTGTGAAGGTATGTTTGAAAAGATCCAGGGGCTGTGAAGGTTTTTTTGAATCAGATCCAAGGGTGTGTGAAGGTATGTTATGAATCAGTCCAGGTGCTGTGAAGGTATGTTATGAATCAGGTCCAGGGGCGGGGAGGGTATGTTTTGGAAAACAGATCCAGGGCTGTGAAGGTATGTTATGAATCGATCCAGGTGTTGTGAAGGTTATGTTATGAATGATCCCGGTGCTGTGAAAGGGATGTTTGAATCAGGTCCAGGTTTCTGTGAAGGGATGTTATGAATCGGTCCAGGGGCTTTTGAGGGTTTGTTATGAATCAGTCCAGGTGGGGAAGGGTTTTTATGAATCTTCCCGGTGTTTTTGAAGGTATTTTGAATCAGGTCCAGGTGCTGTAGGGTTGTTTTGAATCAGATCCAGGTGTGGAAGGGATGTTTTGAATAGATCCCCGGGGTTTTGAAGGTATGTTATGAATAATCCCGGTGTTGTGAAAGGGATGTTTTGGGGAACGATCCGGTGTGTGAGGGTATGTTATGAATCAGATCCAGGTGCTGTGAAGGGATGTTTTGAAAAGATCAGGTGCTGTGAGGTATGTTTTGAATCGGTCAGGTGCTGTGAAAGGTATGTTATGTCGATCCGGTGCTGTGAGGGTATGTTATGAATCGATCCCGGTGCTTGAAGGTAGTTATGAATCAGTCCGGTGTTTGAAGTATGTTATGAAACGATCCGGGGCTGGAAGGTATGTTTTGAAACGATCAGGTGTTGTGAAAGGTTATGTTATGAATCAGATCCGGTGTGTGAGGGGGTATGTTATGAATCAGGTCCAGGGCTGTGGGGGTATGTTTGAAACAGATCCAGGTGTTGAAAGGGATGTTATGAATAGTCCCGGGCTGTGAAAGGTATGTTATGAATCGATCCGGTGTTGTGAAGGTATGTTTGAATCAGATCCCCGGTGCTTGGGGGTTGTTATGAATCGATCCAGGTGTTGTGAAGGTTGTTAGAATAGTCCAGGTGCTGTGAAGGTATGTTTGAATCAGATCCAGGTGTTGTGGAAAGGTTGTTTTGAAACAGATCCAGGTGTTGTGAAGGTATGTTTGAAACAGATCAGGTGCTGTTTAAGGTATGTTATGAATCAGGTCCAGGTGCTGTGAAGGGGTGTTATGATCAGGTCCGGGGGGTGAGGGTATGTTATGAAACAGATCCCGGTGTGTGAAGGTATGTTATGAAACAGATCCAGGTGTTGTGAAGGTATGTTATGAATCAGGGCCAGGTGCTGTGAGGGTTGTTTGGAATCGATCCGGTGCTGTGAAGGTTTTTATGAAAGATCCAGGTGTTGTGAAGGTTGTTATGAATCAGATCCAGGTGTTGTGAAGGTTGTTATGAATCAGTCCAGGTGCTGTGGGGTAGTTATGAATCAGTCCCGGTGCTGTGAAGGTATGTTTTGAATCAGATCCAGGTCTGTGAGATATGTTTTGAATCAGGTCCCGGTGTGTGGGTATGTTATGAAATCAGATCCAGGTGCTGTGAGGGTATGTTTTTGAATCGATCCAGGTGCTGTGAAGGTATGTTTTGAATCAGATCCGGTGTTTGAAGGTATGTTAGAATAGATCCAGGTGTGTGAAGGTATGTTTGAAACAGATCCAGGTGTTTGGGGAAAGGTATGTTATGAATCGTCCGGTGCTGTGAGGTATGTTATAAACAGGTCCGGGGTGTGGGGTTTGTTAAGAAATCAGATCCGGTGCTGTGAAGGTATGTTATGAATCAGATCCGGTGCTGTGAAAGGGATGTTATGAATGATCCCGGTTTGTGAAAGGTATGTTTTGAATGCCAGGTGCTGTGAGGGGATGTTATGAAACAGATCCAGGGTTGTGAAGGTATGTTAGAATCAGATCCCCGGTGCTGTGAAGGGTATGTTATGAATCAGATCCAGGTGTTGTGAAGGTATGTTATGAATCAGATCCGGTGTTGTGAAGGGAGTTTGAAAACGACCCGGGGCTGTGAGGGTATGTTTGAATCAGATCCCGGTGCGTGAAGGTTGTATGAATCAGTCCAGGTGCTTGGAAAAGGGTTTTTATGAATCAGTCCAGGTGCTGTGAAGGAATCAGATCCAGGTGCTGTGAAGGTTGTTATGAATCGGGAAGGTGCTGTAAAGGGATGTTTGAATCAGACCCAGGTGCTGTGAAGTATGTTATGAATCAGGTCAGGGCTGTGAAGGTATTTTTTCAGAGATGGGACACAGCAAAAAAGGGAAGTTAAAGACTCAGAAGTTCAGGGATTTTTGGAAGTATTCAGCGATAGGCTGTCGGGACGTGGGAAAAAATGGGAGTGATGAGTTTAAGCAGGTCCATACATAGTTTTAAAAAAGAGATACGATAAAGGACATGGAACAGGGAGAGAATGGACCTAGTAGCGACCAGCAAAGAGGCGGGGCAGGAGCTGTGCCCTCGACCCCTGCAATAACAAATAGGTGAGTAACACACACACCACACACACGCAGGCGGAGCCAGGAGCTATGATCGACCCATGCAAACCACAAATAAGTGAGTACAGTTTGGTGGTACACACGACACTCCCCCCCACACATTCCTCCCCAAAACACAATGAGATACAAACCTTTTGACGTATACGGGACTACTGCACTCAGTTCATACGTATTGAGAGAGGTTAGCAGTTTATCAGGTATGAAACCTATCAAACCTACGAGGATCATAAATGCTTCATGTTGCTTGTATTACAAGTCAGTGAAATTTTTTAAACCTTATGGTACATCATGGTACATATACCTTTCATCGAAATGGATACCTCTCAGTATTACGCAAATTATCAGGCATGGTTTATGAGGGTTGACAGTATTCTTAGACCTCCCAATGGCGAGCAAATAGATTAATACACGGCTCAAAGAGTTAGAGGTGATTCTAAGTTCTGACACTGTACGTTGCTGACTGGGTCAGCAAGTGCGTGAAGAGGAAGTCCAGGGTGATCAGGAGCACTCACAAAAAAAAAAAAAATCTTGTAATTAGTTTTTGAGGTTTCGAGCAGCAGCGTCAGTCGCTTGTGCCACTTTAGCAATTTGTAAATTTAAAGAAAGGATAAGCGAGGGTTAAATGACATCCCAGTGAAAGGATGTTGACGTAAGTTTAAATTACACACTTAAAGACATACGTCACAACACAATTATTATAAAAAAATACTTTAAAAAAAAATTGTTTGAAAACATACGTTTGAAAACCACATTTTTAAACGGGCAAATAAACTCAAATTACCTCTTTTTGTCTTCCACCGCTCATTCTCTAACTGATAAAGTAACTGGCTGGTGGAGTGTCTCTACATGAGAGGTACCTAAGTGTTGCACATGTTTCGTTCATCTATTACTCTAGTATGAAACATATTGTTTCATACTATGGAACAATGCTCTTCTCCAGACTGAGGGACTGACCACCTCAAAACTTTAAGGGTGATGGACTGATTACATCGTCTTCAAGTATCTTCTGCTTCTATCAACTTTTCTGTACTTGACTGAAGAAGCCTACTGTGTAGGCGAAACGTTTCATAATAAAGATACCTAACTGTTGCATATGTGTCTTACCTAACAATGTCAGTAATTCATTCTGGCTGAAGATCGTTGGAATGTGCGCCATTAATTAACACTGGAAAGAACACGCCATTATTTTGTTGTGTACTGTATCGTCCGCTCGGTGGATCCTGATTACCTGTTATAGACTGAAAAGTTTGAATGCTATGAATTATTGCATTTATTAGGTATCTACGAAAAGAGACCTTTAAGTGGTTGCTTGATTTTATATTCTTCAACGTTTCGACTTTCTTTCGCTTATTATTTTAAAACTCCTTATCTGATCAAATGAAAAATTCTGAGCTTTTGTGTACGGTAGTGAGGCCAAGAGTGTAGTAAAATGGGAATCTGCAGGTTCCCTATTATCAAATTTTTGAACTCATTCCTAACATGCTGGAATTGCTTGAATAACTTACAAACCCTCAGCAGCGGAACTTCAAACGTTCAGAACAGTTGTCTCCTAACTCCACAACGACGGAGAATAAAATTTAAGTAGTAGGCGTAAATTTGACAATTCACAAGTAAAAGTGTGTGAAATTTTAATTCTCGTTTAATCATCACAATCAAAATGTGTCTTCCTCTTCTGAATGGCTTCAAATTTAATGGCTTGAGCATCTTGCAGCCAGGACAGGGGACCATTCAGTTTAGTTTGTGTGCGGAGGAAACTTTCTCAACGCAATACTTTTAACTTTAAATCGTTTGTAATTTTAAATCTAATAGGACTATCTTTAAAAATAACTTTATCAGTTTTCTTACAGGATTTTAGAAAATTGAAAATTCTTTGGTTTTTATAACTTTTAAATTTCCTGGGTTAAATGAATCCTTAAGGGAAACGTCAGTTACACTGTCTTCTAAAAATATTATGTTTCTCTAAAATCTAACCTCCCCATAATTCCTACCGCATTTGGTTTATCTTTGTAAGGCGAAGTCTACCTGGAGGGTATCTGGGGATCGCGGCCAGTCCACGGGCCAGCCTCCGGCAATCAGAGTCTGATCAACCAGGCTGTTACTGCTGGCCGCACGTAGTCCCAACGTGCGAACCATAGTCGGCTGATTTTGGCACGACTAGGATCTTTCCTTGATTCCTTAAAATAAACTTAAAAAATCTTTGAGGACAACTGTGCTGCACTAACATTAAGTACACACACACACACACACACACACACACACACAACACACACACACACACACACCCCACAGGCACCACACACACACACACACACACACACACACACACACACACACACACACACACACACGCAAACACACACACTTAAGATGACACAAACACACCACACTCAAAAAACAAAAACCACACACGCACATTAAAGTTGTTTTGCAGGGTGTTTTTATAGGCAACATTACTAATAAAGCAATATTGATGATAAGATGCTAGGTGGCGGGCTGAGCAGCTCCCCTGGGTCTCATTCACAGTAGATCGCTCCATAAAACAAAACACATCTTTGAAAAAAAACGTGAGAAATTATTGCGCAAGAATAACGAGATGGGAAAATAGCTTGATAATAACCTCCGCAACAACAGGCTGTCTTGAGTGTGGGTTACTCGCTCATGTGTGGTTGCAGGGGTGAGTCTCAGCCTCAGACCTGCATTTCCCAAGTGTTCGTGAGCCCTAATCACGATTATTCTTAAATCCATGTATGGTGCCTGCTTTTCACTTCTTTTTCTTTCAGGTTATTTTCTTCCTTTAACCGAGGCTCTGAAGGAGTGCTTCCTGACATTCCCTGTTGCGAAACTGTCATTTCAACTCTTTTTTTTTTCTTTTGCGTTTTTTAAATAGCAAAAAAAGGATGTTAAATACAGCAGTGGCTGTCAATGTTGGAGTCTCTGTAGATCAGCTCTGCTTTACTACAGTGCGTGAGATGTCCTCTTTAAAGCCGTGCAGGGCACAATAATTTTTCTTGTCGTCTCAACTGCATTGTATTTCTGTGCTCTCCGATTCTCGTACAAAGATTCCTCCTCGTATCTCTACATAGATGTTGCTGCACCCTCTGCGTAGTATTGTTTACACTTCTGCTTCACGGATGTGTTTGTCACTGAGATCTTTCTTCTTAGTGAGGGTCTTCTGATAGATGGTAGTCTCGTGATGTTGTTGATAACGTCTGACTGGTGTTGTTGGTCCACGCCTCTGCCAGGATGAGTTTGTTATCTGAGTTTCTCGGTGGTGGTACAGTCATTTTTTTTTTTAAAGAGTTACCTACATATCCAGCCCCGAATTCTTGGAAAAAGAAAGGGTACATAACTCATGCTTTCACACGCTTACACTTACCTTTGTCTAAAGCTAATTGAAGATTGAAAAACGCAGAGCTATGAAAACTCTTAATTCCACAGAAAACGAAACCCCCATTAAACCCAGATCCCCAAATCTCCCGGGGAGAAAGTGATAACAATACCAGACAAACCTTTTCACGGTTAAACCGGAGCTAAGGGGTATGTCTACGAGGAGGGGTTAAAGGGGAAAATCAGCCTGACAACACTGGAGGACAGGAGGGATAGGGTAAGACAGGGATGACAACATTTTAAAATACTGAGAGGAATTGACAGGTGGATAGGAATAGGATGTTCAAGAGATGGGGACATAGCAATAAGGGGGTCACAGCTAGAAATACTGAAAAATCAGATGAGTCACAGAGATGTTAGGAAGTATTTCTGCCTTCACAGGTTGTCAGAAAGTCATGTAGTGTGTTACATAAATAGTATATAATTTCCCGTCAAAGATGAAGAATTAGACACATGTGCAATATCTGGTATCTTTATTAGTCTATAATAAAGATACCAGTTGTTGAACTGTGTCTAACTCTTCAAGTGATGCAGTGAAGGCAGAATTCATACATGGCTCTAAGAACAGATACGATACAGCTCATGGAAACAGGGAGTGGACCTAGTAGTGCCCAAAAAGAAGCGGAGCAGGAGCTGTGATTCGACCCCCTGAAACTTCAAATGGATAAGTGTGTGAGACACACGCACGCCGTACACACAATTTTATAAGACAACTTGAAAGTGATACAAGTGGCAGAAGAGGGAGGCGCAGGCCTAGTGTGGTATGGGCGTGTTACCACATGTGATCATTAGGTGGGGACCCTAAGAAAGTGAATAAGTGCAAATCAATGTGTGACCGATGAAAGAAGCACAGTAAATAGGAATAAATTATATATAGTGAAGAAAACAGAGGTGAAGATACGACGCTAAGGTATCACAATGAGTTAGATAATCTCCTGTGCTATCCCAGTATTCATCTTATGTGATAGGGGAATCAGGTGTGAGTTCTAGGTCCCGCCAAAGTGTATGGTTCACTCTTAGTGTAAACAAGGAATAGGTAATAGGTGCTCAGTAACGAACGTAATTGGTACTTTAAATAGAAGTCAGAGCGGGCAGGACAGGTGTCTATTATAGATTCGAGCCACCAGGAAGTAGCATAAGCATAGAAGGTACAACGCTAGTAGGAGGTTTTTTTGGGTCAGTGTCAGGTCAGGGCGCAACACGTGTATACACGTGACACGCACGCGCACGCACGCACGCACGCACGCACACAAGCAACACGCGCACCCACACACACACCACAACACACACCACACAACACACACACACACACACACACAACACCACACACACACACCACAGCGCAGGGAAGCAGAGGAGAAGTGTTCCAAGGGATAACGGAAACAATGGGAAGACCAGAGTTAGCCATGGTTTACGTGGTGGTGTGGAGAGACCAGAGCCAAATGTGCTAGAGCAGGGAAAAAAAAGTATAGAAGGCAAAAGGACTTGGGAAAACAGGGAGCGGAGCGATAGCCAGAAATGAATATGCATAGATAAGGAGAGAGGCCCAACGGCAATAGGAAAATGATATAGGCATACAAAAGCCAAATCTGACCCAAAGTTGTTAAACAGCCACTTAGAAGGAAAAATTATCAAGGACCAGGTGATCAGGCTGAAGAAATATTTATATATATATATATATTTTTATATATATATATTATTTTATATATAATTAAAATTTATTATATAAAATATATATAGATATATATCGTGCCGAATATGTAAAACTGGTCAATTAGCAAGAATCATTTAAAATTAAGTCCCTCTGAAATTTTCTTTTATACGTTTAAATATATATTTTTTTCATTAATGTTAATGGAAAAAAAAATAAAATTTTGCACCAAAAGAATCTTAGAAAACTTACCTAACCTTATTATAACAAGAATAATTTATTTTAGCCTAACCCAACAAATATATTTTAGATTTGTTTACAGTAATTTAATACTAAACAAACACAGTGAAATATATTTTTTTCGTTAGGTTCAGAATGATTTTGGCGAAATTATTGCATACACAAATTTCACTTGTCCTATATGGGCAAGATGAGCGTTGCTATTTAAGCCAAGATCGCAAGTTCTGCCTATTCGGCACGACATATATATTTTATATATTATATATATATATATATATTTTATATTATATATATATATATATATATATATATATATATATATATACCAGTGAAAAAAAAATAGGAAAGCCTTAGCGTTTTCATGTACTCACACACTCCTTTCAGAGTACGCTTGTGTGCGTGCGTGTGCGTGTGTGTGTGTGTGTGTGTGTGTGTGTGTGTGTGTGTGTGTGTGTGTGTGTGGGGTTGGTGTGTGTGTGTGTGGTGGTGTGTGTTATGTGTGTGTGTGTGTGTGTTGTTTGATGTGTGTGTGTGTGTGTGTGTGGTTGTATGGTGTGTGTTAACAAACGCACTTAGGTTTTTCCTTAACGTAACGTCAGAATTTCATTTTTTGTTAAAATAATTCACAACTGTCAATTTTCAGCATCATAATATCGTATAATTTTTAAAAATTCACTTTAATCGCATAAACATTTAATATTTTTGCAAAATTTCTCAACTCTTTTCACAGCAATTTACTTGGAAAGCGACGAATTTCTCAAAGCAAACAAAATCTTCCTCGCTTCAATTAATTCCCCCGACTGAAGACTTCGTAATTGCTCATTTTTAAAACAAAATCATAATTGCCCGCACGTAGACTCGCTTTTACGAAAATAAAAGTGACTTGCTTAATGTGCCCTGTAAGGTCGTTCCTGGGTTAAGTAAATCAAGAAGGTATTGCCTTCATTAACCTTGGTGTGTTTGAGGTTGTGTGGTTTTGTGTGGTGGTGTGTGGTGTGTGTGTGTGGTGTGTTTTTGTACTCGATTTGTACTCCTATTTGTGTTGCAGGGGTTTTGAGTCACAGCTCCTGGCCCGCCTCTTCGCTGATTGCTACTAGGTTCTCTTCTCCCTGCCCCCTGAAGCTCTATCCATACCTCGCCTTAAAACTATGTATGGTTCCTGCCTCCACTACATCATTTCTAGGCATTCCATGGCCTGACTTTTCTATGACTTTAAGAAAACTTCCTAACATCCCTTTGATCATCTGGTCTTTAACTTCAATTGTGACCTCTTGTGTCTGCGTCCCTTCTCTGGAATATCCCGTCTTTGTCCACCTTGTTATTCTGCGCGTATTTTATATGTCGTTATCATGTCTCCCTGACCCTCTGTCCTCCAGTGTCGTAGGCCGATTCCCTCAACCTTTTCTTTAGGCATTCCCGTAGCTTATGGACTAGTTTGTTGCAAACCCTTTGCACTTCTCTAATTCTTGCGTGCTTGACTAGGTGTGGATTCCAAACTGGTGTGCTACTCCAGTATGGCCTGACGTAGATGTTACAGAGTCTTAAACAAAACTACTGGGTATCGGAACGCTATCGGGTTTGCCAGGCGCCCGTTGCTGACAGCAGTTATCTGATTGATGTGCGCTTAGGAGATATGTGTGGTGTGTGTGTGTGTGTGTGTGTGTGTGTGTGTGTGTGTGTGTGTTGTGTTGTGTTGTGTGTGTGTGATGTTATCATCACCTTACTGTGGTTGCAGGGGTCGAATCTCAGCTCCTGACCCGACTCTTCACTGGTCGCCACTTAGGTCCACCCTTTCCCTGTTCCATGAGCTTTATCATAGCTCTTCTTAAAGCTATGTATGGTAACTGCCTCACTACCTCACTTTCCAAACAGTTCCACTTCTTGAAAACTCTAAACTGAAGAAATTCTTCGTAACATCCCTGTGGCTCAACTGAGTCTATAACTTTAACTGTTGAACCCTTGTTGCTGTGTCCATCTCTGGAAACGTCGTGTCTCTATCCACCTTGTCGATTCTCTCAGTATTTTATATGTCGTTTATCATGTCCCCCTGTCCTCCAGTGTCGTCAGGTCGAGTTTCCTTAACCTCTCCTCGTAGGACATTGCCCTTAGCTCCGAGACTAGTTTCGTTGCAAACCTTAGCACTTTCACTAGTTTCCTGACGTGCTTGACCAGGTGTGGGTTCCAAACTGGATATGCATACTCCATATGAGCCTGACGTACACGGTGTACAGGGTTCTGAATGACTCCTTACTGAAATGCCGGAATGCTATTCTTAAGTTCGCTAGTCGCCCATATGCTGCGGCAGTCATTTGATTGATTTGCCCCCCAGGAGATGTGCTCAATATTATACACACCCCAAAGATCCTTTTCCTTGAGTGGGGTTGAACTCCAGGAGCCTGTTGCTGACCAGACCTGCAGCCTGTTCAGATCCCTCTTTTAGTCCTGCCTTGTCCTCCTCCGACTAAATTCTCATTAACTTCACATCGTCTGCAAAACGGGGAAACATTTCTGATTCATTTCCCTTCCGTCATGTCGTTCACTTTATACCAAAAAAAAGCACCGGTCCTAGGGCGACCCTGTGGAACCCCGCTTGTCACAGGCGCCCACTCTGACGCCCTTCCCATACCAAAAACTCGCCGATGCCTTCGCGTCACGTATACTCTAATGCATTGCAGTGCCTTCCCTGTTATACCTGCATGGTCCTCCAGCTTTTGCACTAATCCGTTATGTGGAACTGTGTGTGTGTGTGTTGTAGGAGAGAAAAGAGGGGAGAGAGAGAGGGGAGAGAGAAGGGGGAAGACAGAGGAGAGAGGAAAGAGAGAAAGAGGAGAGAAGCGAGAAGGGGAGAGAGAGAAGAGGAGGAGAGGGGAGTGAGAGAGAGGGGGAGAGAGAGTGGAGAGATGGGAGAGAGAGAGGAGGGAGAGAGAGAGGAGAGAGAGAGAGGAGGGGAGAGGGAGGGGGAGAGGAGAGAGGAGAGGAAAATCGTCAGTGGACCAAATTAGAGATGAGGGGATGGTGATATAAAGGTAAGGTGTTAGTAGAGCCAAACTTAAAGGGAGACGAGAGAGGAGTACAAGGAAATGGCGGGTGTTGGAAAAGGGGAGGGGAAGGAAGGAGGGTAGGAGGAAAAAGAAAACTTCCAAAGGAAACCAAGCATAAAGATGTCAAGAGAATTTACCATCTTTTCACCCAGAGCGCCAGGTGGAGATTTCCGACCGGGGGAGAGTTGGGTTAGTTATTTATTTTAAGTTGTTTTGGGGTGGGGGCCGTAAGGATGTATTTACTGCATGCAGTGCGTATTTGCTGCACGAAGGTTATTGGACTGTACCAATGCTGTACCTGTCTGACGAAGGTTAATTAAGGTGCACGTAAGGTTCAGTAAAGGTGTCGTAAGGTTCAAGTAAAGGTGCACGTAAGGTTCAAGTAAGGTGCAACGTAAGGTTTAGTAAGATAATTAACTCACAAAGTGGCTGAGGGGGAAGGGGGAACACGAGAACAAGTTAGGTTTTTTTTAATCTTAAACAGTAAGATAACTAATATGGAAACAGAAGTGGAGATGTAAGTTGAAGGGTTCAGTCCCTCAGCCTTGAACTTTTGAGGTGATCAGTCCCTTAGTTTGTTGAAGTGTTTAGCTCCACTGTCTTGATCAATGTTCAAGAGATATGATGTACATAAATCATCCGTTATCCTACGAATCCATCACCTGCTCAACACTGTGAGTTGATTTAAATTTTCTTACGAACAGGTGATTACGGCATTGTACTGTAGAAAATGTGTGTGTAAAAAAACGCCCATATTATGTATAAAGTCAGTTTAAAGGGATTTGTTCTAAACGGAAGCGTATTATTCCTGGTCAGTCAGGATGGCCCGGAGAGGCAGGTAGTCGGTACTGGAAGAGCGGCGGCTGGAGCAAGACATCATAAGCGTCATGGTTTGGTGTTTCTGTAAGTACGGGGAAGGGGGGGGGGAGGGGAGTGGGAGGTAATTTTGGTTAAGTTTATGCCCTAGGTTAATTTAACAATTTTTGTATTTACTCTCCTGATATTTCCTTTAATTAAGGGGCCTTGTTGTGCAGGTGCCTGTTTAGTGAAGCGTACAGATAAAAGTGCTTTGCCTGCAGGATTAAGAGGCCGGCAAGAGTGGGGGGGAAGGGGGGGAGGTCCGAGCCCCACTGTTTATATATGTGTTAACTCGTACCACTGTGCTAGTGAGTTACTGTGTAATATGTAGAGGGGTAAATATTTTGTACATTTAGTTGTGTCCTTCCTTATAATAAATAAATATCGACCATTTAATTAACGCTTTTTTTTTTTGAAGGAAACAAGATTGGTCTAGGTTGGTATAGTGTACTTAATATTTTAAATGTCCCTAGACAGGCTTTATCCTCTAGGCGCCAGCATTTATTTTTACGTAAGTAAAAAACTACGTTACACAGGTACACGTAAGTACAAACAACATATGTAGTATAAATTACCTAGAATAACCCCCCCTCAAAAAAAAAAGTCAGATACACAGTGGGGGATACACAACTCTAGGCTTTGCAATAAGAGATGATGATGTGTCTCTCAGACCTTGGGCAACTGCAATATTGAGTTTGTTACACCTCCTACATGAAAAAAAATATAATTCAAACCCTTTGCAAGAGCTTGCTGAAACATGATTTATTTAATAGATCTCTGTATCAAAAAATTTTTGTTTATCAAGAAACTTCAGGTATCAGGAAAAGTCACCACCTAAGAAGCCTAACCTGCCATGAAACCTCGCCTGCCATGAAACCTCGCCTGTCATGAAACCTCGCCTGCATGAAAACCCCGCCTGCCCTGAAACCTCGCTGCCATGAAACCTCGCCTGCCATAAAGCCTCGCCTGCCATGAAACCTCGCCTGCCATGAAACCTCCCCCTGCCATGAAAACCTCGCCTGCCATGAAACCTCACTTGCCATGAAACCTCGCCTGCCATGAAACCTCACCTGCCATAAAGCCTCGCCTGCCATGAAACCTCACTTGCATGAACCTCGCCTGCCCTGAAACCTCACCTGCCATAAAGCCTCGCCTGCCCTGAAACCTCACGTACCAGAGAGCTATACTTGAACACTGATGCACTCAAGCAACACACTTCCTTCTGAAACCTTTAGCGTCCCATAATCCCTTCACTTCAACTAAACATGCAACAGTATATTTCCAAGGTCAACGATTTCCCTGTTCAAAGGTAACAACTTCAACGATACCGAAAATCTTCGATACGAAAGTAAATAAAATCCTCGCATGCGTCTCCAAAAGCCAAAATTCAGCGTCGATACATCTCAAGAATTTTAATTGGGATAATGTTGTATCCTAGATATTGGTGAATACCCTGTGAGCAAAGGCCAAAAAAAGGTCGGAGCTGCGCCGCCCCTCGCGCAAACTGCTTCACTTTTTTCCCTACATAATGTTCTCCTTTTCTTCGGGTTAATTCGGTGAACCAGTGTTCACAGGTTGGCATGGGACAACTGTTAACGCACTGGCCTGGATTCTGAGGAGTTGCTTGCCATCGGACGACTGAAGATTATCTTCTATATGATGTATTACTCTTTATACATACACACTCTTAGTATAAACATACACCGCTTGGTGTATGTATCCACGTCTAGGTGCAAACACATCCCCCTTGGTGTAAACTGCTACTGCTAAATTGTACTAATACTGCTGCTACTACTACTAAATGATATACTACTGCTGCTACTACTCCCACTGCTACTGATACTTTCTACTACTGCTACTGATAACTACTTTCTACTATACGTATTTAACTATCTGCTGCTGCTACTATA
>NW_026471494.1:62500-171599 GCF_026875155.1 Cherax quadricarinatus | reverse complement strand
GGGCAGGGAGATTTGTTTTATTTTATTGAAAATTTCAAATTTAAATTGAGGAAAGTTGGTTAATGAAATGGCAAGGGGGCTAAATCCCCCTAGTTTTGTGAAGTTTAGGGCAATGGAATGCATTTTGTTTTGGACAGTCACATGGCAGATTGGAGTCCAGTTCTTATTTAAGGAATTGAATTAATTATTTCTGTTTAAGGTCAAATGAGGGAGTGATGAGTTATTGTAAGTACATGACCCCCCAGGTGGTATTGCGTTTATTTTAAAGTTGGCCCCGGGGTGACGGGGATGTGTTTTCAATGGTATGTTTGAAGGGGAAGGCTGCAGCTGAGTTCTCGGGGGGAAATTCCAGGATTTGGGGCCGTTGGCACTTGAATTTTTGTAAGGTTAATGGACACGGGGAAGTCGTGGAATTTTGGTCTCGGGTTTTAAATGCCTGTGGCTGGCACAACTGCGAGGCGTTTTATTGGTCGGTGTAGGTTTCGCTTGGATGTGTTCTTGACATCATTGTTTAATTATCCTATATTTCTTTCCGTTTTCGAGTAAAAGGGAAATTTAGTCTGTAACGAAATAATGAAAGTATACTTGTATTTTATTATTTTAGTTAAATTAAGAGCAAGGATGATTAATTTGAGGAAGAGTTAATATAGGTTTGCATGTTTTTACGAAATTTAAAACTTATCCAACATGTAGCTAGTATAGGACATTTTAAGCTTCGGTATTGATTTTATTGTAGGTAATAGTGGTCATATTTGTTATATTTTTATGTTATTCGTTATGTTTCAATATCTAATGTAACGTTTTTTCAGTTTTTGTTCATTATTGTCATCTTTAGGGTTTTTTCCCTTTTTGTCTATTGTCTATTTGTTGGTTTTAAATAAAATATAAAAAAATTCTCCATCAGGAAAGTCTCGCCCGTAGTTAAAAAAAGACAATTCCAATCCAGCAATTTCGCCTTTGACCTCCGTAAAAGTGGGGAAGGCAAGACATCCAGTAGACAGACGGATGAATTCCTGGACATAAGATCCTGAGAGGGAATAATGTAGGAAGCTAGAGGTGAGGATACTGAGAGAGACGAGGCAAGCCTTTTTGAAGCGAAGGGAGACGCCCAGGAGGGTACATGTGAGGCAAATGTAAGATGGTACAAAGTCCCAAAATTGAAAAGTGGTTTAGACTAAGGCTGCTTCTCGGTAACTGAAGTATCAAATTGTTAAAGTTGCCAGTGAAAAATGGATTCAACAATTTGAATTTCTGATTACAAAATCTGTTTTATAATCTTAAAATTTTTATAGGAGAACTGTTGAATAAAGAAATGGACGAAGAGATGCATTTAATAGACTTTAAAAAAATCTTTGCTAGTGCTATCAGAGATTTCAAAGATCACTGGGTTTTGGCAGTAATACTAGAAACGTAAACGTTACGCTTATAAATAGTAACACCAGAGCTGCAAAAATCATATATTGTACCTAGTAAAATTAAAAAAAAAATATCACTGAATAACAGAAAAAGGCACAATACCGTGACTGGAACGATGCACAAATAACCCGCACATAGAAGAGAGGAGCTTACGACGACGTTTCGGTCCGTCTTGGACCCATTTACAAAGTCACAACTATCGAGAATGTTAGAGCAGGACGGCTATATATAGGCAGGAAGAGGTAGTGGTAGTAGTAGTGGCGGAGATGGAAAGAAGTAGAAATGGGGAAGTAAGGACGAGGAGCCAGTCAAATACAAAGAAAGGGGGAGCACTGCAAGGGAGCTAGGTGACCACAGGGAGCTCAGGTGCCCACAAGGAGCTAGGTTGCCACAGGGGAGAGCTAAGAACACAGAGGTGGGGGGGGAGGGGAATATAATGAAATTAAATAAAGAAGGAAACAGAAACACAAGACAGAAGAGAAGAAAGACAACCATGAGAGAAAAAGGAAAAGAGGAAAAGGGAAGGAAGAGGGAGAAGAGAAAAATGAATGGAATTCAGGTTAAGTCACGGGTGTTCTGGAAGTTTGGAAGCATTTTACTAATGTATGGGAGAGGAAGGCTTCTACAGAGTACGAAGCCAGGGCTAGGTTCGTACATGGATAGTTGTGTATTAGGGAGAGTCAACAAGACGGCGACTGTTAAAGTTGGAAGTAGGGAAGTCAGTTTTAGGAGATAGATCAGTCTATAGGATGGCTGTGATCTCTGACGTGACAGAAAAGTTCATTTGTTAGTGTTGGCAAGCCTAACGCTATTTTTTGCTCCCTCCCTTCCATTATAGTTTAAAGCTGAAATGGGAACCAATTCCCTGCTTCCTTTTCATTGATTGTCACGGCCACGCTCGATACAGGCTTTTCCCCTCCGCCACCGCAAACCAATGCACCGCGGCTTGCACATTCACCACCCTTCTCATCATGCACCATGTCCAAGAAAAGTGTTCCTAGCTCCCTCCTCTCATGCCCTCCGGCATCTGTGAGCCTCAGTTTCATTCCAGTAGAAACTTCAGACTTCAAAACACCGTGACTTAACCTGATTACTCCTTTTTTCTTCTTCTCTCTATTCTCCTTTCCTCTTTCCTTTTTTTTCTCTTTGGGGTTGTCTTTTTTCTGGGCTTGTGTTTCTGTTCCTTCTTTATTTTATTTCATTATTTTCCCTCCCCACCTTCTGTTGTTCTTGCTCTCCTCTGTGGGCTCTTAGCTCTCTTGTGGGCAACCTAGCTCACTTGTGTGGGCACCTAGCTCCCTTGTGGGCCCTTGCTCCCTTTGCAGTGCCTCCCTTTCTTTGTATTTGACTGGCTCCTCGTCCTTACCTTCCCCATTTCTAATTCCTTCCATCTCGCCACTACTAATACCCACACCACTACTACTATGTTACTATTTACTACTACCACTACTATAATGATGTTACTGCTACTACTTCTAAATACTACTGTTACTACTACCACTACTACTACTACTGTTACTACTACCACCTCCATACTACTATACTGTTTACTACTACCACTATCACTTACTTCTGTTACTACTACTTACTACTACTACTACTACTTACCTGTTTACTACTAATGTTACTCTAACAACTACCTCTTCCTGCCTATATATACCCGTCTGCTTCGACTTCTCGTTTGTGTGACTTTGTATGGCCCATGTCGGACCGAAAAGTCGTCGTAGCTCCTCTATTCTATGTGCGAGTTATTTGTGTATCAATATCACTATTTTATATATAGTAATATTAAGGTTACTACGATAAACCCTGTTATGCATAACAGTAACAGAGATATAATTATTATTGCTTATACATAATAACACGAGATGGGAAGATCACAATGTTTAAACACAGTAATACCAGAATTAACGGATAAGGATGATACCCACTGAAAATACACAGGACGTCACACTTTAATCATGAAAGATAATACAGGAAACTCAAAATTAGAACACAAAAATCTATGTACATTTAAGTAGTCGATTAAAATATATCATTAAGTGGCATCCTCTTTGTGGTGTAGGTGAGAGGTTCTTCTTTCTGGCTGGACTATGTTTCTTGTCTTCCCGGACGGATGTTTTTACTGGCCGCAGATTTCTGTGTGTCTCCCCTGTAATTACATCCATTTGTATATATGAACATTAGATACACTTGTGTTTTTATATCATTATATGGGTAGTTGCTTCATGGGTTGGCGCACATTTGTCCAAGTTATGTTCCTCTCTGAGAAATGTGTGTTTGGGCTTCACACCTCTCAACGTCCCCCTCATATGATGGAGTTTAAATCAGTTTACTTTCATTTTGTATGATATTTTGCCTAAATGAGTGTAAGTATAGAACAATATTTTCACACATCAAGGAGTATAAAGACTGATAGATCCGTTGTAACGTGAAAAGTTTGTTTCTGTAAAAATTCTTGTCAACTGCACTCTGCCATCGCCTTGTTGTACTATACTCATAAACCAAAAGTGCACAATGTTACTGAGACCTGATGTTGTACTTAATTATTCAACATTCACTTTTCTGACTTCACAACATTTAACTAACTACAAGCCATTTAGAATGACTTTAACACGTTTCTCTCAAAGTTTATTAATGGTTCTTTTTTAAAACATACATTATTTGTCAGTCCACTTTCTTGATAGAGCCAACGTTCTGCCCTCGATGAATTTCAATTAGTAAAGATCCTAATTGATTTTGTTGATTAGTAAAAGGACACATGTTGCTGGTCGTGGTAGTTGTGGTGGTGGAGGTAGTGGTATTGGTGCTGGTAGTATTAGTAGCAGTAGAAGTAGTATAAACTTAGTTGCTAAGCTCAATAAGTTCAGTTTTATACTGCACATTCTCAACCCCTTAATGTCTAATATGGATTATGCTGTTAACTTTTACTAGAAATCTGTGTAAAAATTAGAAACAAATGATTGATTCTGTAAACAAGAATCTTGATGGTCCGTTGTGGCTTCGCACTGATAACCTTTGATGTTCCGTGGGGCTACGACACTGAACTTGATGGTCCGAGTGGCTACGCACTGAACTTGATGGGTCCGTGTAGCTTACGACCACTGAAACCTGATGGTCCGTTGGGCTAGCACTTGAACCTGATGGTCCGTGTGGCTACGCACTGAACCTTGATGGTCCGTGTGGCTACGCACTGAACCTTGATGGTCCGTGTGGCTACGCACTGAACCTTGATGGTCCGTTGAGCCTACGCACTGAACTTGATGGTCCGTTTGGATACGCACTGACCTTGTTGGTTCGCTGTGGCTACGCTCTGAACCTTGATGGTCCGTGTGGCTCGCACTGAAACCTTGATGGGCTTTAGTGTGGGGCTACGCACTGAACTTGATGGTAGTGTGTGGCTACGCACGAAACCTGATGGTCCGTGTGGCTACGACACAGAACCCTCCACATTGGATGGTCGTGTGGTACGCACTGAACCTTCACAGTATGCCACCAATACTCTTTCGGTTGCAGTTCACTCTTTACACCTACAATATGTTATTGTGTATTATTTTATGGTTCCTAAAACTGTTGTTCACTACTTTGCCCTGTGTAAGTCACTGTTGCTTTATTACACTTTTCACTCAACATCCATTCCTCACTATTATCATGTTGTTTAACTGTGAACCTTATTTTTACTTTGGTCTTGCAACACAACATCTGAGGGTCATGCACCTTCCGCATCCCTGGAGGTCATGCCACTCACAACATCCTTGAGGTCAAGCCACTCACAGCATCCAGGAGGTCATATCACGCACAACATCCTGAGGGTCATGCCACCTTCAGCATCCTGGAGGTCATGCCACTCACACCATCCTTGAGGTCATGCCACTCACACCATCCTTGAGGTCATGCCACTCACACAATATTTGAGGTCATTGGCCACTCAACACATCCTTGAGGTCATGCCACTCACACCATCCTTGAGGTCATGCCACTCAAACCATCCTTGAGGTCATGCCACTCACACCATCCTTGAGGTCATGCCACTCCTCAAATACTTAAGTGGTAAAGATATTCTTCCTCTGCTACTTTACACCAGAATCTCTAAGATTTTCGTTTGTGACAAAATGAATCAATTCACTGTATACAGGAGTTACTGGAAATTAAATGTAAGTGCATTGAGTGATGAGGAGGGGTTAGTGGGATTTTCTGTCCTATGGAAGGAGCTTAGCGAGGAGGCACAGGGAGTGGTAGATGTTGTACAATGGTGGGATTGTGTAGCCAAGGAAAGGATTAGGAAATATTATGTGGGGGTGGGCAAACGTATAAATGATTTAAAATATGGCCTTTCAAACTATTTAGAGGACAGGTTAAGGGGCTGTTATGGGAAGGGGGCTGTGGGGGGCAACTATCCTATGGATGAAATTGTCGAGGTCAAGGGGAGACTGAGGGAGTTACAAAATGAGAGGTTTCAAGCGGTAAGGGTGCAGGCAGGGGTGAGGAGGTGCTTTGGGGAGACACGCCATCGGCGTGTCTGTGTTGCGACGTCAAAAACAAAGACAGCGGGTTTAAAGCTATTCCGAGGTTTTGAGGTACATGAGTTGGCGGGGGTTATAGAATGGGTCAGGAGATTCTAAAATACGAAAGGTATGTTTGAGTATGCGGATTAAATGGTAGGAAGGCGCTTTGGACATGTGGGAAGGTGGAGAATGTGGATTTAGAGAAGGTGTGTGAGTATGTGACGTGTAATTTAGGAATAGTGATAGAAAGGCTTTAGAGGGGGTCATAACGGAAGAGGAAATAGAGTTGGCTTTAAGGGGAATGAGAAGGGCAAAGCACCGGGGAATAGATTGTCTCCCGGCTGGAATTTTACTCCAAAATTGGGGAGGTGATATGGGATTCATGGGTAGGTTATTAATCAGATGGAAGGAGAAAGGGTGTGATGGGGGACAAGCAAGAACAGCAGTTGTAGTGTTGGTCCAGAAGGGTATGGAGGGCAGCACACCCTCATGGAGTACCGTGCATTTCTCTTATGTGCTGATTATAAGTTGTTCGCTATAAAGTCTTGGGTAATCGGTTTAAATGTTGGTGGGAGAGTGGTTTCGTAAAAAAGCAGTATGTTTTGCCTGGAAGGTCGATGATTGAGGGTCATGGAATATTGAGAAGTTTTGTGGAGTCAAAAAGTGGGGGGGAGGGCGGCGTTGTTGGCCTTTAGACTGGCAGGGGGGCCTATGACAGGGTGGAAGGGAAGCATTTGGCAACTCTATTCTTAGGAGCAGGGTTATGGGGATGAAATTGTTAATTGGGGTAACACGTTGTAAATGGAGCTAAGATGAGGGTACACGGATTAATGGATGCTTCGGGGAGGGAGATTTAATGGGTAGGGGACTTAGGCAGGGTGTCCAATGTCACATTTGTGTGTGCGTATATTCAGGAACCCTTCTTTAGAATGGTTTGATACGTGGTGTATGTGACACGAGTGGAGGTTGTGGGGAGGTCGGAAAGTGGTGGCTGGTATAATTAGGATATGGTAGGACGTTTACAACAGTTCCTGGTTCGGGAGGGATGCGGTGGGTGTTTTGGAGTGATGATGTGCAACAGTTCGGAAAAATGCAACAGGGATGAGGTAAATAGAGAGAAGTCAATGATCTTGGGGTTGGGGGTGATGGGGTGGTGGGGGGGGGGGAGATGTAACTTTTGTGAGGGAACATAACGGTGTCTTTAAAAATTGTGGTATCACCTATAAGGATGACTTGGATGCGCTCGAGAGGAAAACTCGAATAGATTAATGGAAAGGATTCTGGCGTCTGGTGCATTGCGATCTCTCATTGACTCTGTAAAACGGTGACTTGTTATAAATGTATTATTGGTTTAGTAAGGTTTGGCACGTAGCAGCGTGTTCCCATTAACAGGGACGGCGATTGTGGGAATTCTGAGACGAGTGTTCAACATTTTGTGGGTTCAAGGTTGGCGATTGGCTGAGGAAGAGAGGTTTTGTAATGTTACCTGTGCGCCAGGGTGGGTTGGGGGTTGATGGTTCTGAGTAGGAGATTAATTGTGTGTTTCTTAATTGGCGAGGATTTTTTTTCGCGAAGGTATGGTGGAAGGGCAGTGGGAAAAATACATGATAGGTTGGGTTATGTTGTATGGTGGTTGTTGGAGTTGAGGTGAATGTGAAACTGTTTTGTGGCTTTGATGGGTGGTTAGTGAACCAGGAAATTTCGAGTAGGGGTTTTGTGTAGGATGCTTGAAGAAAAGGAATTGTTGTACCAGTTGAGGGGATTGTTACCATGTCCGCATGGATGAGTATTGGTATAGGTTTAAGCAAGTTGAAGTTAAAGCCTAGGGTAAGGGAGGTTACGTTTCGTTTTCTGCATGCATATACCGTCGGGGGAGGTACTAAGTACCAGAGGGGAATTGTGGGCGGAAGGTGTGGAATCTGTGTGTGGGGAGGATGAGACGGGCGTTCCATGCAAGTATACTTTTGTGGGGGACTGGAGGGTGTTAGGTATTGGTTTAATTAAGTAGGGTTGTTACAGGGGGTGGGGGGCCGAGGGGTGTCGGTTCTGCGTGCACCAAGCTAGAAGGTGGGAGGCGTTCGATAAGAGTGATTATAAGAGCTTAGGATTATATAATAGTGGATTATATATATATCGGGGTGATGAGGGGGAGGGGGGATTGTGAGGTGCGGAGGCGGGTCTAGCGGTAAACGGTTTATCGTACGATGTGTCGTAATAGAGAACTGTATGGGAGGAGGGAGAAGGAATTTTCGTTAGGGTTTCTCATGATTCTTCGACGTGGCTGAGTGAGTAAGGGGGGGGGGGTTGGGGATTACATACGAGAAGGGGAATTCAGGGGGACACAGCGGGAGCTCGCCCTCTTTGGGAGGGGTGAGAAAGAGTTAGGTGTATTGTGGGGTATAGAAGAGTGTAGATGTGTGGCATAAGTGTAGGAAGCATGCAAGTGGGCACAGAAAACAAAGGTGGATATCAAGTAATTACGTAGTAACGAAATGGAGAATTCTGTGGTTTGATGTGTCAGGGGAAATATGACCTTCTACTGTATTAAGTGTGAATGGTGTCTAGATTATAGGTTGTATGAACCTATGATGAGCTTTTTGGGCTTATGTAGAGTGTGCGTTTATAACCTTTATTGGAGATTTTTCATGTGCGATAATCGTATCGCAATGAGTGGTTATTTAAATTGTTGTTTGTGTTTAGTGTTGGGGTTTTTAGCGAGTGTATGACTTTATTCTATCATTATTTAATGTGCTCATCCAGTTGTTGAGAGACGGAACGATAATGACTTCCATAAATTTGTAATGCCCTCGTTACAAATTTGTAATGGTGAGGTAGGTTTAGTTACTTTACTTTATATTAAGTTGCTCAGCAGGTGGGAAGAGGCTGTATTAATATTTAGTAATTAGTTATTAATATTTATTTAGTATAAGTGTGAGGCTTAGGATTTTCATTTTTTTCAATGCTTTAAGTGGGATGGTTGTGAGGGAAACGTATGTAAGTTTTTAGGTAATTCTTATTGTATAGGAGGTTAATTTTGGATGTGCATGTATTTTATTTTTTTTACTGAGATTGTGATGTAGGTCATTCCTCTGAATTTCTACTGTGAAGGTTGTGAAACCTTTGTCATATGTCAGTCGTAGTATGTTAACTATACAAATCTGAAAGGTTTAAATAGTTTATATTTTATATAGTTTATATAGTTATATAGTTTATTTGTTTTATTATAGTAGTATGTTATATGGAAAAATTTGTGAGTGTAATGGGTAACCTTTTTTTATGGCAGTTCATTGTGTTGTTAAAACTTGTTAGTGTATGTTGTGTAGGATTGTTAGTGTATGTTGTGTAGGATTGTTAGTGAATGTTGTGTAGGATTGTTAGTGTATGTTGTGTAGGATTGTTAGTGTATGTTGTGTAGGATTGTTAGTGTATGTTGTGTAGGATTGTTAGTGTATGTTAGTGTAGGATTGATAGTGTATGTTGTGTAGGATTGTTAGTGTCTGTTTGTGTAGGATTGTTAGTGTATGTTGTGTTGACTGTTAGAGTATTTTGTGTAGGTTGTTAGTTAGTTGTGTAGGGATTGTTAGTGTTATTGTTGAGTAGGATTGTTAGTGTATGTTGTGTAGGATTGTTAGTGTAGTTGTGTAGGATTGTTAGTGTATGTTGTGTAGGACTGTTAGTGTTTGTTGTGTGGAATGTTAGTGTATGTTGGTAGGATGTTAGTTTATGTTGTGTAGGAAAAATTTTTTGTTTTTTTTTAGTGTATGTTGTGTAGGATTGTTAGTGTATGTTGGGTAGGATTGTTAGTTATGTTGTGTAGGATTGTTAGTGTTGTTGTGTAGGGATTGTTAGTGTATTTGTGTAGGATTGTTAGTGTATGTTGTGTAGGATTGTTAGTGTATGTTGTGTGTTGGATTGTTAGTGTATGTTGTGTTAGGATTGTTAATTATGTTGTGTAGGATTGTTAGTGTATGTTGTGTAGGATTGTTAGGTGTATGATTTGTGTAGGATTGTTAGTGTTTGTTGTGTAGGGATTTTAGTGTATGTTGCTGTAGGATTGTTGTGTATGTTGTGTAGGATTGTTAAGTGTTGTTGTGTAGGATTGTTAGTGTATTGTTGTGTAGGATTGTATTGGATGTTTTGTAGGATTGTTAGTGTATGTTAGTGATAGGATTGTTAGTGTTGTTTGTGTTTGGTTGTTAGTGTATGTTGTGTAGGATGTGTTAGTGTATGTTGTGTAGGATTGTTAGTGTATGTTGTGTAGGATTGTTAGTGTATGTTGTGTAGGATTGTTAGTGTATGTTGTGTAGGATTGTTAGTGTTATGTTGTGTAGGAATTGTTAGTGTATGTTGTGTAGGATTGTTGTTTTATGTTGTGTAGGATTGTTAGTTATGTTGTTTTAGGATTGTTAGTGTATGTTGTGTAGGATTGTTAGTGTATGTTGTGTAGGATTGTTAGTGTATGTTCTGTAGGATTGTTAGTGTATGTTGGGTAGGATTGTTAGTGTATGTTCTGTAGGATTGTTAGTGTATGTTCTGTAGGATTGAGGATCCTACTGTACCCATTTTATATCTTTTTATTTAATAGTAAGCTGTAAAATTTTTAAATAAAATATAAAAAAAAAATTGTCATTAACTTAAATATAATTTAGTGTTCCATAACATTAATGGTGTAAAATATACTACGATTAATATATTACAGTACTTGACAGTATAAAGATTGTGGTTGCAGGAGTCGAGTCACAGCTGCTGGCCCCGCCTCTTCGTTGGCCGCTATTAGGTGTACTCACCTATTTGTACTCACCTATTTGTGGTTGCAGGGGTCGAGTCATAGCTCCTGGCCCCGCCTCTTCACTGATTGCTACTAGGTCCTCTCTCTCCCTGCTCCATGAGCTTTATCATACCTCGCCTTAAAACTATGTATGGTTCCCGCCTCCACTACTTCACTTTCTAGACTATTCCACGACTTGACTACTCTATGACTGAAGAAATACTTCCTAACATCCCTTTGATTCATCTGAGTCTTCAACTTCCAATTGTGACCTCTTGTGTCTGTGTCCCATCTCTGGAACATCCTGTCTTTGTCCACCTTGTCTTTCCGCGCAGTATTTTATATGTCGTTATTTATGTCTCCCCTGACCCTCCTGGCCTCCCGTGTGTCAGGCCGATTTCCCTCAACCTTTCTTCGTAGGACAATCCCCGTAGCTCTGGGACTAGTCTTGACGTGCTTGACTAGGTGTGGATTCCAAAAATGGTGCTGCATACTCCAGTATGGGGCCCGACGTAAATGGTATACGGTGTCTTGAACGACTCCTTACTGAGGTATCGGAACGCTATCCGTAGGTTGCCAGGCGCCGTATGCTGCAGCAAATTATTGATTCATGTGCGCCTCAGGAGATATGCTCGGTGTTATACTCACCCCCAGATCTTTTTCCTTGAGTGAGGTTTGCAGTCTTTGGCCAATCTAAACTATATTGTGTCTGCGGTCTTCTTTGCCCTTCCCAATCTTCATGACTTTGCATTTGGCAGAGTTTAAACTCAAGGAGCCAGTTGCTGGACCAGGCTTGTAGCCTGTCCAGGTCTCTTTGTAGTCCTGCCTGATCCTCATCCGATTTGATTCTTCTCATTAACTTCACATCATCTGCAAACAAGGACACTTCTGAGTCTATCCCTTCCGTTATGTCGTTCACATATACCAAGAACAGCACAGGTCCTAGGACTGACCCCTGTGGAACCCCGCTTGTCACAAGCGCCCACTCTGACACCTCGTCACGTACCATAACTCGTTGTTGCTTCCCTGTCAGGTATTCTCTGATCCATTGCAGTGCCTTTCCTGTTATGTGTGCCTGATCTTCTAGCTTTTTCAGTAACCTCTTGTGAGGAACTGTGTCGAAGGCCTTTTTGCAGTCAAAAAAAATGCAGTCGATCCACCCCTCTCTCTCTTGTCTTACTTCTGTCACCTTGTCATAAAACTCTAGTAGGTTTGTGACACAGGATTTTCCTTCCCTGAAACCATGCTGGTTGTCAATTATACACTTGTTTCTTTCCAGGTGCTCACCACTCTCCTCCTGATGATCTTCTCCATGACCTTGCATACTATACACGTTAGTGATACAGGTCTGTAGTTTAGTGCCTCATGTCTGTCTCCCTTTTTAAAAATTGGGACTACATTTGCCATCTTCCATACCCCAGGGAGTTGCCCAGTTTCAAATGATGTGTTGAAGATCTTTGTTAATGACACACACAATATCTCTGCTCCCTCTTTAAGGACCCACGGAGAGATGTTGTCTGGTCCCACCGCCTTTGAGGTGTCAAGTTCGCATAGCAGCTTCTTCACTTCCTCCTTGGTTATATGTACCTCATCCAGCACTTGCTGGTGTACCCCCCTGTTCTGATTTCCTGGAGTCCTACTGGTTTCCACTGTAAATACTTCTTTAAATCTCGTGTTGAGCTCCTGACATACCTCTCGGTCGTTGCTTGTGAATTCCCCATCACCCTTCCTCAGTCTGATTACCTGGTCCTTGACTGTTGTTTTCCTCCTGATGTGGCTGTACAACAGCTTCGGGTCAGTCTTGACTTTCGATGCTATGTCATTTTCATATTGTCGCTGAGCCTCCCTTCTTATCTGTGCATATTCATTTCTGGCTCTTCGGCTAATTTCTTTATTTTCCTGAGTTCTCTGTCTTCTGTACCTTTTCCATTCTCTAGTACACCTAGTTTTTTGCCTCCCTACACCTTTGGGTGAACCAAGACTCGTTCTGTTCTTCCCATTATTTCTGTTTCCCTTGGGAACAAACCTCTCCTCTGCCTCCTTGCATTTTGTTGCCACATAGTCCATCATTTCTTGTACTGGTTTTCCTGTCAGTTCCCTCTCCCACTGAATGTTTTGAAGGAAGTTCCTCATGCCTGAGTAGTTCCCCCTTTTGTAGTTTGGTTTTTCCCACCCTATTCCTGCTACTCTCTCCACTTGGAGCTCAACTATGTAGTCGAAGCACAGAACCACATGATCACTAGCTCCCAGGGGCCTTTCATACAAGATATCCTCGATGTCTGAACTACTCAAGGTGAATACAAGGTCCAGTCTTGCTGGTTCATCTTCTCCTCTCTCTCTGGTAGTGTCTCTAACATGTTGAGGTTTTCCAGTACTACATCCACCATCTTGGCTCTCCATGTTTCGGAACCCCCATGGGGCTCCAGGTTTTCCCAGTCAATCTCCTTGTGATTGAAATCACCCATAACTAGTAACTTTGCTCCCCCCACGTGTGCTCTCCTGGCCACCTCGGCTAGTGTGTCGACCATGGCTCTGTTGCTCTCACCGTATTCTTCTCTTGGTCTCCTGCAGTTCTGTGGTGGGTTGTACATTACTGCAATTATCACCATATGTCCCTCAGACTGGATTGTTCCTACTAAGTAGTCCCTTTCACCGTGCCATCCATTCCTTCCATTTTCTAAAAAACCCACTGGCTTTTAATGAGCAGTGCAACTCCTCCTCCCCTCTCCTCCCTCTGTCTTTCTGAGGATTTGATACCCGGGTGGAAAGATTGAATCTGTTATTATTCTGGTGAGTTTTGTTTCTGTGAGTGCTATTATGTCTGGGGATGTCTCCTTGATTCTTTCGTGCCACTCCTCATACTTATTTGTTATTCCATCTGCATTTGTATACCATACCTTCAACTTCTTTCTAAGACTGTGGTCTGGGAGGTGTATTGGGGTTGGGGAAGTGGGAGACCTGATAAGGAAACTATGGGTGGTTGCTGTGGGGGTGGAGTTTGTAATGTAGTGGGTGGGGGCATTGGATATGGCATGGGTGTTTTGGTTTAGTGTGTTTGGCTGCACTGGGGTTGACCTGGTTGGGAGGCTTCTATAGGAAGCTGTGAGGGAGGTTGTATTTGATCTTCTTCCTGTGTCTGGGATCTCCTGTCTGTCTTCTCCATCCCCTCTCTTTCCTCCTTTCGCCTTTGTACCATCTCTCTCAGTTTCCGCCTTTCGTCTTGTGTTCTGTCGCGGTCGAGTACACCTTCTGTATGCCGGCATGTCCCTTAATCGTGCTTTCTCCTGCAGTATCCTGTTCCCAGTCGATTCTGCCTTGAAGGTCACTTTCACTGGCCGGGTTCTTTTTTTTACAAATCCCCCCATTCTCCGAAAATTTTCCAGCTGGGTCATGTCGTCTTCTCCGATTACTTTCATGATGCTTTCAATTGCTTTTTTTTCCCTTGTTTTCTTGCTTCATATGTTCACCCTTCAACTTCCTGTAGCCCATACACAAAGACTGACCTCACCCTTTCATTCTCCCACTGCATATCCCTGTGTATCCCTCATTCAATTTGATTTCCTCCATTGCAGCTTTCCTTTCTTCAGTTTCACTAGCTACTGTACATGGGCTCAGTGGCCTGTTCATTTTCCCTTCTCGGCTTTCCCTGGGCTCTGTTGTGGTCTGTTAGGGCCTCCACATATAGCTTAGCTCTTTCATTTACTACAGTCTCCCCTGATAGAGCTTCTACATGCAGTTTTGCTCCTTCTTCCCTACGTCCCCTTATTTGTGGCTGAGGTAGCGGTCTTGTTGTCAATCCCAAAATGTTCTTTAGTTCTTTAGGCTGTTTCAGATTTTCCAGTTCCTCTTCTAAACTCTGTATCCTGGCCTCTGCTGCTTTGACTTTCACCTCCCACTTCCCGCTTTCCGTGTCTATCCTCTCTTCCATTCTCATGCTAAGTTCATCTAGTTTCTTTTCCATTCTTGTTCCTTTTTTGAGCTCTGCTGCCCGATCTTCCTTTGCAGTTTCCTCCTCCTGCCCCCTTGGGTTTTCTTGTTGCTCTCTGGCAACCCATTTTTTTTATCCTGATTGCCTCAGAGTGGGAAACCTATGTAATTTGTATGTTGGTTATATTGTATATGCAAAGTGCGGGGGGGGGTGGGGGGGGGGAAAAATTAAGGGGGTTGGGGGGGGTAGGGGGGGGGGGGTGGAAAAAGGGGGGAGGGATCGGTGAGGTAATTTGGGGGGGGGGGGGTTAAAATTTATCTGGGAAAATTTTGGTGGTTGTGGTTTTTGGGTTTTTTGTGTTTGTTGTTTTTTGTTTTGCTTTGGTTCTTTTTTGGGGGGGGGTTGGGGGGGGTTTTTTTTTTTTGGGGGGGTTTTTTTTGTTTTGGGGTTTTTTTTGTTTGTTTTTGGGGGGGGGTGGGTGTGTTTTTTGGGGGGGGGTTTTGGGGGGGGGTTGGGGGTGGGGTTGGTGGGTTTGTGTTTTTTTTTGGGTTCTATGGTTTGGGTGGTTTGGGGGTTTGTTTTTGGGGGTGGGGTGGGGGGGGGGTGTTTTTGTTTTGGTTTGGGTGTTTGTATTAGTTTTTATTTTGTTTTTTGGGGGCTGTTTTGTTTTTAAAAAATTTTTTTTGGCACCCCTTTAATTTATTAGGCCCCTCATCCCTTTCATTCCGGGTTAAAGTTCGCCAAAATCTTAAAATTTTTCCTTTTTTTTTTCGTTTTTAAAAAAAAACATTTTTTTAAATCCGTTCCAAAATTGGACTTTAAAAAGGGGTTTTTGTGGGGTTTGGGCCCCCCCCGGGGGGGGGTTTGCCCCCCCGTAAGGGGAGGGAGGGGGAGAAAGAGATACGCATGAAGGGGTTTTTTGATAAAAAAAATTTTAAAAAAAGGGGGAAAAAAAAAATCATTTAAGTCAGCCCCCCAAAAATTATTTAACTGAAAAAAAAATTTGTTTGGGCTTGTTTTTTGTTGTTTTGATTTGAGGGGGTCCTGTGTGTTTTTTTGTTTTGTTTTTTTTTGTTTTGGGGTTTTTGTTTTTGGTGTTTTGGTTGGGGTTGTGGGGTTGTTTTTGGGGTTTTTTTTTAAAGTTTTTGGAGTTTTGGCCAAAAAAAGGGGTTAAAAAAAAAATTTGGGGGTTTTTTTGGGGGGGGGGGTTGGTTTTTTTTTTTAAAGTGGGATTGAAAAGTAAGGGAAAACGTAAAAAAAGATGGGGAGGGAAATATTTTTTAAGTCAATAAACCATTCCAGAAGTATAAAGTCAGCCGGGTTTAATTTTTCAAATATTTTAATTTTTCCCCTTTAGGGTTTTAAAACCCTTTTTAAATATTTCATTAAAAAAAGCTGTGAGTTTGCCCCACCTTCTTCCCCCAGATTTAAAGATTTTGGAAAACCCGACCCCTTTTATTTTTTTTGACGTACTATTCTTTAAAAAAAATTTCAAGCACCCCAAAACCCCCACTTTTTTCCCTTAAGTGAGTCCAACTCTTTTCCCCTCTTTTTTTTTTAAAAATACCCCTTTTTAAAAAAAAAAAATTTTTTTTCCAATTTAAAAAAACTTTTTTAAAATTTACTTGGTTCCGTTTCTTTAAAAAAATAATCGATTTCTTCCTTCCCCCCTTTTTAAATTAAATCCAAACCCCATTATGCTGTAACTGCCCCCCGAAGAAAAGACCCCAGAAAAAAGATAAAAAACCATGTAAATCCACCGGGGAAAAATTTTTTCCCCCCCGGGGCCAAGAAAAACAAAAAAGAAGAAAAAAAACCCCCCCGGGGGGGGCCACCCCGGGGTAATTAAAGACCCACAAGACCAAAATCCTTTTGAAGAGGGAAAAGGGCCCGGGCCCCTTCGACCAAAAACCCGGGACGAAAGAGTGATGAAAAATTTCCGAAAAATTCACTATGGTTTCACTGCAGTTGGCTATTTTTTTTTGGATAATTTTTAAAAAGGCTCATTTGGGGTTTAAGCATCCCTCTTTTAAACAAAAATTTAAAAACCCTGACTCAAGCTAAAAAAAAAAATTTTTAACATGAAAATTCTGGGAATTTGACCACAAAAACTGGGGCCACCCCCAAATTGTTGCCTTCGTTTTTTTTTAAATAATATTTTTCACCCCCATGGCCCCCTGGGGGAGCGAACCCCCGGCCGGCACCGGGCCACCCTCCTTTCCGTTTTTTCAAAAACAACTATTCAAAATTTTTTTGCCCTTCAAAGGCAAAAAAAATTCTTATGCTTTTTTCCACCTCCTTTGCAAGATATTTTTGTTTTTGGGCATGGGGGAAACCCGGGTGACTTCAAACATAACCTGATGTATTTCCTTTTGAATCAAACGAGCCTTTACCAAACCAGAAAAAAAACATTTAGGGGGAAAGGAAAACGAAAAACCGGCACGGGGCCATTTTAGAAAGGCCTTTTACGGGTTTTATTTTAATTTAACCAAAAAAATTTCCCCTCTTTTGATAAAATTCGTTTTCCCCCCGGGCCCAAAATCAAGTTCGTTTGGGAAAACATGTAATGAGTTCATTTTTTATTTTTCCGGGTTTTTATTGAAAAAATTTTTTTCTCTCTTTTTTTTTGGGACCAAAGGTGATTTTTCCACTCAAACTATTTCATAGAATTTCAAAGTTACTTTTTGGTTTCCCCCCCATATTTGCCCGTCCCCTTTATTTATATTTGTCCCCCGGGGAAAACAACAGGAACATTAATTTCCCCGCTGGCAGAAAAACCTCCAATCCAAACTTTAAAATTTCCCTGATCGTTTTGCCATTCTTTGAATCCCCAAAACGCCTTTTGATTTTTTTTTTTTAAAGGAAACCTTTTTTGAAAAACTCTCCCTTTTTGATGTTTCAACCCGGGTGTCAAAATTTGGGGAATTTTTCGAAAAGAAACTTTTCCCTCTTTGCTAAATTCCCCAGACCTTATTTTAACCCTTTTTATTTTTTCTTTGGGGAGAGAATAACTGTGTTACAAAAGTCCTAGTCTCCTGGGGCCCCCTTTTTTCGCATTAGTTTTTAAACTTTTTTTTTTTATTTTCCCCCGGGTTTTATTTTTTTCCCTGCCAAAAAAAAGGATCTGAAAAAAAATTCCCCCCCTTTTTTTAAATTTTCAATTTATTTAAAAAAAAATTTTCCCCAAATTATTTTTCCTTTTCGGGTTTTTAAAATGGTAGGGTTTTTTTCCAATTTTTTTATTACCTAAATTTTATGAAATAATTTTTAAAAAAAAATTTTTTGGAAATTTTTTTAGATTTCCAAAAACGGTTTACTTTTCAATTTTTTTTTTTAAAATGGACCTTTTTTTTTTTTCCCAGGGCCCCCTTTTTTGAAAACAAAAAGTATTTTAAAACCCCAAAAATTTTATTGGAAAAAAAAAAAGCAAAGGAGAAACTCCAATTCCTTATTGTTTTTAAAACACCCCTAAAAAACCAAAGAAGTAACAAGGATGGGGAAAGGTTTATTATACAAAAAAAACCGGGCGGGCAAAAAGGGGAAAAAAAAAGGAGGGTAAATTATCAAAAAAGACCATTTGGGCACTAAAAAAAAGGGGGCAAAAAAAGGGCCCCAAACCAAGGGGGAAAAAAAGGGGGATAAAAAATTAGGAAAAACCCCAAAAAGGCAAAGGGGAAAAAAAGAAAGGAAAAAGTTCGGGTAAGAAAGGAAATTAGCTTTTTCAAAAATAAAGAGGAAAAGGGAGAACCAGGGGCCCAAAAAAACGGGGAAACTAAAAAAAAAGGGCAGGGAAAAAAAAAAAAAAAAGGGGTGAGGGAAAAAAAAAACCAAAAAAAGGGGAGGAGAAAAGAAAAAACCCCAAAGAGAAAGAGAAGAAAGGAAAAAAAGGGGAAAAGGTTAAAGACGGGGGCCAAATTGGAAAAAAAAAAGAAAAAAAAAAGGGAAAGGGGAAAGGGGTTGAAGAAGGGGGCAGAAAACAAGAAAGGAGAGCAAAAAAAAGGGGCCCAACGGGGGCCCGGCACCCAGGCAGGAAAAAACCAATAAATTTAAACCCTTTCCCTTTTAAAAGAAAAAAAATTTTAAATTTGTTTTCTTTTACACGGGGTCGGGCCCCTTTACTGTAAAAAAGGGGAAATAAAAGAAATGAAATATTCACAAAAATTTTATGGAACTTTGAAAAATTTCCAAAGGGGAAAAAATTTTTGGGAAAACTTTTCCTTTTTTAAAGTTGAAATATAAACTTCTCGCCTAAAAGGAAAAAAATTTTTTTTTTATTTATGTTTTTTGTTTTTAAATTTTTAATTATTTTTTTTTTTTTCCTTTTGAGTTAATAATTTTTTTTTGTTTTTGATTTTTTTGTAGAAAAAAATGACAATTAAATTTTTTTTTTAAAAATTTTTTTTTAAATTTTTTTTTAATTTTTTTTTTAAAATTTTTTTTTATTTTTTTTTATTTTATTTTTTTTTTTAAAAAATTTTTTTTATAATTAATAAAAAATTTTTTACCCCCAAAATTTTTACTTTAAAAAATTTTTTTTTAAAATTTTTTTAATAGGTTTAGTGAATAAAAGGGGAGTTTATTGAGTTGTTTTTGTTCAATTTTTTGGGGGGAAAACGGGGTTATTTTGATAAGGTTGCGAAGGTAGTGGTTTTTTGCTTTTTTCCTTTTCCCTGTTTGAACCCCGGTTATTTAGATTTTTGAATGTCATTTTCCCCTTTTTTAAATTTTTTCATCGTGTTTAAAAAAAACCAAAAAAAACGCAATTTTTAGGCATTTATTCAAAAATTTGTCAAAATGTGTTTCATAACCGTCGGTATTGCCCTTTTTTGTTTTAAGGGAAAAAAGTCCCCTAAAAAAATTGAAAATTACCCATTTGTTTTAACCCCACCCAAAAAATTTAATCCCCCTTTGGGGGGGTTTTACACCCACTTAACCCCCTGGCCCAAAACCCCTGGTGGGCTTGCAGCAGAACATAACACCACCTGGCCCAAACTCATGGGGGGCGGTGCAGCAGCCACTATACACACCGGACCAAACCCTGGTGGCGGGCAGCGCACTATCACCCCTGGCCCAAACTCACGGTGGGGGGTTCAGCCCCAAAATACACCACCGGGACCAAACTCACTGGTGGGCGGTGCAGCAGCACATATCCCCCACCGGCCCAAAACTCATGGGGGGCGGTGCAGCAGCACAATACACCCCCCGGGACAACTCACGGGTGGGGGGTGCAGCAGACATATACACCACCCCCAAAAATTTGGGGGGCGGTGAAGAGCCTTACACCCCCGGGCCCAAAACTTGGGGGGGGTGGGCAGCCACAAAATTAACCATTTGGCCCCCATTTCCCCGGGGGGCTGGCGACAAATAAACCCCCCCGGACCAAAACCCAGGGTGGGGGGTGCAGCACCAATATACCCCACCGGGCCAACTGTGGGGGTGCAGAGAACTTACACCCCCTGGACCACATGGTGGGCGGTGCAGCAGACACATATACCCCCTGGACCACACGGGGTGGGCGGTGCACAGACACTATACACCACCTGGCCACACTGGGGGGGCGGTGCAACAGCCACTAAGAAACGTCACGTGACTCTCATAGTGAGCCGGGCGATTGGGGTTTTTTCCCAAAACTCATAAAAAAATTGTCGTTTTTTAGTTTATCAAAAAGTCTTTGTTTTTCCCTTTTAAATGGGCCCTAATTGTACCTGTAATTTTTTAAAAAAAAATTTTTTCTTTTTTTTGGCGCACCCTCTATTGTAGGCCTGCGGGTTTCCTCCTTTTTTATGTTTTTAGGCCCCTTCTTAGGGGGCTTTTTGGTTTTCCCCCCCCCCCCCCCCCCCCCCCCCGCCTCTGCCTTAGGTAGGGTTTTTGTTTGAAAATAAAGAATTTTATGCATAATCTAAGGGTTGTACAACCCCGGGTTGATACTCAACACTGAGACACTGTATACCAGTGAGTGTTTTTTACCCTTAGTTATTTTCACTGCAGCCCCCCAAATGAGGCACTGGCTCCAGTGTGTGTTCACCAGTTGGGTTTAAATTTTCACTTCCACCCTGAAGGGGACTGGTCCATGATGTGTTCACCACTTGGGTTTTTGTCACGTCGCACCACTGGAGCACTTGCTACAGTGATGTGTTCACCCCTGTTGGTTTTGTCACTGTCAGCACCATTTAGAGCACTGTGCTTCCCCGTGATGTGTTCAACCCCTGTTGGTTTTGTCCTGCGCAATGAGAGCACGTGCTACAGTGTGTGTTCCCATGTTGGTTATTGTCACTGTCAGCACCCCTGAGAGCACTGTGCTACCCCGTGATGTGTTTCCCCCTGTTGGTTTTTTTCACTGTCAGCCCCTGGACACTTGACCCGTGATGTGTTCACCTGTTGGTTATTGTCCCGTCAGCCCACTGAGAGCACTGTGCTACAGTGTGGTTCACCACTGTTTTGGTTTTTTGCCTGTCACACCACTGAGAGACTGTGCTACGTTATGTGTTCCCACTGTTGGGTTTTTGTCACTGTCGCACCACTGGGCACTGTACTACCGTGAGGTTTCACCACTGTTGGTTTATTGTCACTGTCAGACCACTGAGGCACTGGGCTACCAGTGATGTGTTTCACCACTGTTTTGGGTTTTTGCACTGTCGCACCACTGAGACACGTGCAACCCGTGTGGTTCACCACTGTTTTGGTTTTGTCCTTCAGCACCCCTGAGGCACTGTGCTACAGTGTGTGTTCACTGTTGGGGTTTTTGCCGTCACACCAGAGAAACTGGCTACCAGTGATTTTTTCCACGTTGGTTATTGTCACTGCAGCATCACTGAGACACTGTGCTACCATGATGTTTTACCAAGTTTTGGGTTTTGTCACTTTCAGCATCATGAGAGCACTGTGCTCCAGTGATGTGTTTACCCCCTGTTTTGGTTTTTTGTACTGTCAGCACCACTGAGAGCCCCTGTGCTACCAGTGATGTTTCACTGTTTGGTTATTGTCACTGTGAAACCCTGAGAGCACTGTGCTACAGTGAGGTTCACCACTGTTGGGTTTTGTCCTGTCACACCACGAGAGCACTGTGTACCCGTGATGTTTCAAAAACTGTTGGGTTTTTGTCACGTCAGCACCACTGGAGCCCGTGCACCCGTAGTGTTCACCACTGTTGGTTTTGTCACTGTCAGCACCCCTGAGGGGCACTGTGCTACCCGTGATTGTTCACCCCTGTGGTTTTTGTCACGCAGCACCCCTGGAGCACTGTGCTACCAGTGATGTGTTTTACCCCCTGTTGGTTTTGTCACGCAGCACCCCTGAGGATGTGCTACCCGTGTGGTTCACTGTTGGTTTTTTTCAGTCAGCCCACTGAGAGCACTGTACCCCAGTAGTGTTCCCCTGTTGGTTATTTTCACTGTCAGCACCACTGAGGCACTTGCTACATGATGGTTCCTGTTATTGTCACTGTCATCACCATGAGAGCATGTGCACCCGTGATTGTTCACCATGTTGGTTTTTTGTCACTGTCATCACCCTGAGAGCACTGTGTGCCAGTAGTGTTCACCCTTGTTGGGTTTTGTCACTGTATCACCATGAGGCAGTGCTACAGTGATGTGTTCACCACTGTTTGGGGTTTTTGTCACTGTCACACCCTGAGAGCATGTGCTACCCGGATGTGTTTACTGTTGGTTATTGTCAGTCAGCCCACGAGGCACTGTACTACCCGTATGTTTTCACCCCCTGTTGGTTATTGCACTGTCATCACCACTGGGCCTTGCTACCAGGATGTGTTCACCATTTGGTTATTGTACTGTCATCACCACTGAGAGCACTGGCTGCAGTGATGTGTTTTACCCCTGTTTGGGTTTTTGTCACTGTCGCACCACGAGAGACTGTACTACCCGTGAGTGTTTACACTTTGGTTATTGCACTGTCTCACCACTGAGAGCACTGGCTCCAGTGATGTGTTCACCACTGTTTTGGTTTTTTGTCACGTCTCACACTGAGGCACGGCTACCAGTGGTTTTGTTTACCACTGTTGGTTATTGTCACTGTCAGCACCCCTGAGAGCACTGTATACCCGTGATGTGTTTACATGTTTGGGTTTTGGCACTGTCATCACCACGAGAGCACTGTGCTGCCAGTGATTGTTCACCCCGTTGGTTATTTTCACTGTCAGCACCACTGAGACACTGTGTACGTGATTGTTTTTCCACTGTTGGTTATGTCATGTCAGCACCATAAGCACTGAAAACCATGATGGTTCCCCTGTTGGGGTTTTTGTCACTGTCACACCACTGAAGCCTGTGCTGCCCGTGATTGTTCACCCCTGTTGGTTTTTTGGGTTTACGCACCCACTGAAGGGGACGTGCTACCAGTGATGTGTTCCCACTGTTGGGGTTTTTTCCCTGTCATACCCTGAGACACTGTGCTACCAGTGATGTGTTCACCCCTGTTTTTATTGTCACTGTCAGACCCGAGAGCACTGTGCTCCGTGATGTGTTACCACTGTTGGTTTTGCACTGTCAGCACCCCGAAGCACTGTGCTGCCAGGGGTGGTTCACCACGTTGGTTTTGTCAGTCGCACCAGAGAGCACTGAGCACCCTGATGTGTTCACCCTGTGGTTATTTTTCCGCATCACCACTGAGGCCTGTGTACCATGATTTTCACCATGTTTTGGGTTATGTCCTGTAGCACCATGAGAGCCTGTGCTACCAGTGATGTGTTTCCCCACTTTGGTTATTGTCACGGCAGCACAATTTAGAGACTGTGCACCCTAGTGTTCACCCTGTTGGTTTTGTCACTGTCAGCCCTAGAGCACTGTGCACCCGTGATGTGTTCACCACGTTGGTTATTTTCCTGTCACACCTGAGAGCACTGTTACCATGATGTGTTCACCATGTTTGGTTATTTCACTGTCAGCACCACTGAGAGCACTGTGCTCCCCGTGATGTGTTTACCACGTTTGGTTTTTGTCACTGTCGCACCACTGAGAGCCGTGCTACGTGATGTGTTCACCACTTAGTTTGTCACTGTCGCACCCCTGAGAGCACGTGCTACCAGTGAGTGTTACCCCTGTTGGTTATTGTACTGTCAGCACCACTGGAGCACTGTGCTAAACCGTGGTGTTCACCACTGTTGGTTTTGTCATGTCAGCACACTGAGGCCGTGCTGCCGAGTGTGTTACCCCTGTGGTTATTGTCACTGTCAGCACCACTGAAGCACTGTGTCCCGTGATTGTTCACCACGTTTGGGTTTTGTCATGTCAGCACCCCTGAGAGCACTGTGCACCCGTGATGTGTTTTCCCCAAAGTTGGTTATTTTCACTGTCAGCACCACTAGGCACTGTGCTGCCAGTGATTTTGGGGCCCCTGTTTTGGGTTTTTGTCACTGTCAGCACCCCTGAGGCACGTGCACCAGTGATGTGTTTCCCACTGTTTGGGTTTTTGTCACGTCAGCACCAATGAAGCACTGTGCTCCGTGATGTGTTCACTTTGGGTTTTGTCACTGTCAGCACCATGAGAGCACGGCCCACCAGTGATGTATTTTACTGCTTGTCATGTCAGCACCGTGAGGAATGTGCTACAGGTGTGTTTACCCCTGTTGGTTTTTGCACTTCAGCATCACAGACACTGTGCTACCAGTGATGTGTTCCTTTTTTCATGTCAGCACCCGAAACACTGTGTACCGGATGTTCACTGCTTTTCACTGTCAGACCCCCGGGAAGCCGTGCTACCAGTGATGTGTTTACCACTGTTGGTTTTTGTCCTGCACACCGCGAGAGCACTGTGGGGACCAGTATGTGGGTTTACCACTGTTGGTTATTTTCACTTTTGATCACTGAGACACTGTGCTCGTGATGGTTCACTGTTGTACGTCAGCACCCCTGAGAGCATGTGACAGGGGGTGTTACCCTGTTGGTTATTTCACTGTCAGCCCCCGCTGAGACACTGTGGGACCCGTATGGTTCACCCTGTTTGGGTTTTTGTCCTGTCAGCACCCCTGAGAGCCTGTGCCCCATGATGTGTTTTCCACTGTTGGGTTATTCACTTTTAGCATCCGAGACATGGCACCGTGATGTGTTTACCTGTTTGGTTTTTTGTCCTGTCACACCCTGAGAGACTGGGCTGCCAGTGTGTGTTCACCACTGTTGGTTATTGTCACTGTCAGCACCACTGAGAGCACTGTGCTACAGTGATTGTTCACCACTGTTGGTTTTTTTCACGTCAGCACCCCTGAGAGCACTGTGCTCCGTGAGTTTCACCACTGTTGGTTTTTTGTCACTGAGCACCACTGAGAGCACTGTGCTACCAGTATGTGTTACCACGTTGGTTATTGTCACTGCGCCCACTGGAGCACTGTCTGCCCGGATGTGTACCATGTTGGTTATTGTCATGTCAGCACCCCTGGAGCACTGTGCTACCTGATGTGTTTCCCCCTGTTGGTTATTGTCACTGTCAGCACCCCCGAGAGCACTGTGCTACATGATGTGTTTCCACTGTTGGTTATTGTCACTGTCAGCATACTGAGAGCACTGTGCTACCTGATGTGTTTACCCCGTTGGTTATTGTCACTGTCAGCACGCCCGAGAGCATGTGCTACCCTTGGGATTGTTCCCCGATGAAGTTCCTCTTCGTACGCCTATTGCAACCCATCTGTTTAAGGACAACGGCAGGTTTCACTTATTCTCTTTAAAATGTCAGTTTTTGGGATTTCCCAGAATTTTTTGCAAAATTATAAGGATACCACGCATTTTTCCCCCACAGACAAGTATATAATTCAACTCCTCATTTTCAAGAAACCGCGAATCTTTGGGCCAACCAATTATCCCCCTTGATTTTTGCATCATTTGGCCTCGAGGGTTTATACCGAGGGTTTTTTAATTTGCCCCGTTTGTCCGACTATAAGTTAAAAAATTGTTACAAAAACAAACCGGTTCTAGGAGAGAAACCGAACATTTTTTGTTCAAGGGTTCACTGGTGTCGGGGGGGCTATACGTTTTGAATAAAATCCTCGCCGGTATCCCCCTCAAGAAAAAAGCAAAACTTGGTGTAGTCGCGCAAGCTAGGAAAAATAGCAGCAAAAATTTATTTGCCCAAAGTTCCCACTGATGGTTGTTGTGAGGGGAAAGTCAGTTCTGCATAAAAAAGTTATAATGTTTAGTAGTTAAAAGGGGCATCTTTTCCAAAGTAAGCTGAAAAAGTCAGCATCCAAAACAAATATTTAAACTGAATTTTTACACGCGAGCACTGCATGACTTAAGGGAATGTACTGAAAAGTTTATTATTGGGTTAAATGGTTGATGAATATCTGAATTCTGAGGAAAACGACTGTATTTTTTTCGTCAGACTTTATTTAAACAAACGTTGCCCTAACCAAAGTTTCACAAATTTCGGTCAGTTCAGCACAGTTTCGCCAATACATCTCCAAAAAATAATAAGAAACTTCAAAAAAAAAAAGCTGCAAGGAGAAAACAGATAAATTTCAAGTATGTTTTAAACACTCTACACTGCGAAATTTTTTAAATTACACCATGCCCGTTTTTTTTTACCCTCCTCCCTTCCCCCATTTTAAAGTAATAGCAACCTCCCCTTCCCCCTTTTGTAGAGCAACATCCCTTCCCACATTAATGAAAGCAAATCCCTTCCCACATTTATGTAAGAGCAACCTCCCTTCCCACATTATAGTAAAAGCAACCTCCTTCCCCATTATATGTAAGAGCAACCTCCCTTCCCACATTATATGAAGAGCAAACCCCTTCCCAATCAAGGGTAACGGGAACCTCCCCTTTCCCCCTCATATGTAAGAGCAAACCTTCCTTCCCCCATCAAGGGTAAAAGGAACCTCCCCTTTCCCCCCCGAAGAGCAAACCCCCCTTCCCACATCAAGGGAAAAGGAAACCCCCTTCCCACATCATACGTAAAGCAACCTCCCTTCCCCCACAAGGGTAACAGGAACCTCCCTTCCACATCATCGTAAAAGCACCCCCCTTCCCAATCAGGGTAACAGGGAACCTCCCTTCCCCTTATATGTAAGGCAACCTCCCTTCCCACTCAAAGGGTAACAGGAAACCCCCCTTCCCCCATTAATTAAAGCAACCCCCCTTACATCAAGGGAAACAGGAACCCCCCTTCCCACTTTTTTGTAAGGGGCAACCCCCCTTCCCCCTCAAGGGTAACAGGAACCTCCCTTCCCACATCAAGGGGAAAAGCAACCTCCTTTTCCCCCCATCAAGGGGACCCGAACTTTCTTCCCACATGAAGGGAACAGCCTTTTTTTCCCACATCAAGGTAACAGCAACCTTCCTTCCCCTTCAAGGGTAACAGCACCTTCTTCTCACATGAAGGGGAACAGCACCTTCCTTCCCCCATCAGGTTTAAAAGCAACCTTTCCTTCCCACATCAAGGGTAAAAGCAAACCTTCCTTTTCACTGAAGGGTAAAAGCAACCCTTTCCCTTCCCCCATCAAGGTAAAAAAACTTCCCCCTTCCCCCATCAAGGGAACACCTTCCCTTCCCCCTCAAGGGTAACCAAACCTTCTTTCCCATCAAAGGGAACAGCAATCTTCCTTTCCACATCAAGGGGAAAAGCAACCTTTTTCCAAATGAAGGTTAACAGCAACCTTCCCTTCCCACATGGAGGGTAACGCAACCTTCCCTTCCCCCATAAAGGGGTAACAGCACCTTCCCTTTCCCCATAAAGGGTAACAGCAAACCTTCCCTTCCAATAAAGGGTACAGAAAATTCCTTCCCACATCAAGATTAAAACAACCTTCCCTTCCCCCATAAAGGGAACACAACCCCCTTCCCCCAAAAAAGGAACGCAACCCCTCCTTTCCCCCATAAAGGGTAAAAGCAAAACCTTCCCTTTCCCCCTAAAAGGGTAACGAACCTTCCTTCCCACATCAAGATTAACAGAACTTCTTCCCACATAAAGGGTAACAGCAACCCTTCCCTTCCCCAAAAAAAGGGTAACACAAACCTTCTTCCCACATAAAGGGGAACGCAACCTTTTTCCCACACAAAAAATTAACAGCAACCTTCCTTCCCACATCAAGGTTAACGCAACCTTCCATCCCCCCATTAAAGGGTTTAAAAGCAAACCTTTCCCTTTCCCCATCAAGGTTACCCCAAAACCCTTTCCCTTTCCCCCACAAGGGTAACACCTTTCCCCCTACTCAAAGGGAAGCAACCTTCCCTTCCACATCAAGGGGAACAGCAACCCCCTTCCCCCTCAAAGGGGAACAGCAACCTTCTTCTCACATCAAGGGTAACAGAACCTTTTCCCAATCAAAGGGGAACAGCAAACCTCCTTCCCAATCAAGATTAACAGCACCTTCCCCTTTTCCCAAACAAATTAAAAAAGAACCTTCCTTTTTACATCAAGGGTAAAGCAACCTTCCTTCCCACATCAAGGGAACAGCAACTTCATTCCACATCAAAAGTAACAGCAACCTTCCTTCCCAAATAAAGGGTAAAGCAACCTTCCTTCCCAATCAGGGGGAACAGCAACCTTCCTTCCCCCATCAAGGGTAACAGCAACCTTTCCCTTTCCCCCATCAAGGTTAACAGCAAACCCTTTCCCCCACATCAAGGTTAACGCAACCTTCCCTTTCCCCCATCAAGGTAACAGCACCTTCCTTTCCCAATCAAGGGAAAAACCTTCCTTCCTACATCAAGGGTAACAGCAACCTTCCTTCCCCCATCAAGGGTAACGCCCAACCTTCCTTCCACATCAAGGGGAACAGCCCAAACCCTTTCCTTCCCACCAAGGGTAACAGCAACCTTCCTTTCCCCATCAAGGGGAAAAAGCAACCCCTTTCCCTTTCCCACTCAAGGGTAACAGCAACCTTCCTTCCCACATCAAGGGTAAAAAAAAAAAGAACCTTCTTTCCACATAAAGGGGGAACAGCAACCTTCCTTTCCCCCACAAAGGGTAACGCAAACCTTTCCCTTCCCCCTCAAGGGTAAAACAACCTTCCTTCCCACATAAGGTAACAGCAAACCCTTCCTTCCCACTAAGGGGAACAGCAACCCTTTCCTTCCCAATCAAGGGTAACAGCAACCCTTTCCCTTCCCCCCCCATCAAGGGAACAGCAACCTTCCTTCCCCATCAAGGGTAACCAACCTTCCTTCCCCCATCAGGGTACAGAACCCCTTCCCACATCAAAAGGGGAACAGCAACCCTTCCTTCCCACTCAAGGGTAACGCAGCCTTCCTTCCACATCAAAGGGTAAAAAAGCAACCTTCCTTCCCACATCAAAGGATAACCAACCTTCCTTCCCCCATCAAAGGGTAACAGCAACCTTCCCCCCCACATCAAGGGTAAAGCAACCTTCCTTCCCACATCAAGGATAACAGCAGCCTTCCCCCCACATCAAGGGTAAAAGCACCTTCTTCCCCATCAAGGATAACAGCAACCCTTCCTTCCCACACAAAAGGTTTAAAAGCAACCCTTCCCCTTTCCCGGGGACCCAAATTTCCCCTAAGTTCTTCTATGGGGATTTTTTTTAAAATTTTTCCAGTGACTGTATGGGCCTTTTGCTTTTTTTTACGATTTAAGGTGAAGGTGTAAAGGCGAATTACGTGAAGGGGTAGGTGAATACAGGGGCATCCAAACGAAAAACAGGTGAAGATTAAGGACAAATTCAGGTGAATAGCAAGGGTTTTTACAGGTGAAGGGTGATTTAACTACAGGTCAAGTATCGACCCTGACTATAAACAACTCTGTTTCATACATCAAACTTCTTTAAATTTTTTTTTAATGTAAAAAAAAAACTTCGCTGGAAAAATTATTTTTATTTTAAAATTATATTTTTAAAATAAATAAAAAATTTTTAAAATAGTTTTATTCCTTTTTCGGCTTTTTTTAAAAATTTTGAGTTAGGGAAAAAAAATTTTTAATTTAAAGTCTTACAATTTTTAAAATTTTTCTTTTTTTTTTAAAAGTTTTGGGCGTTTAAAAACAAAAAAATTTGAAAAATTTTAAACCAAATCTTTAAAAAATTGGTTTAAAACAGTTTTTTCTAACTGGGGTGTGGTGTTGGGGTTGGAATGATTTAAACATTAATAAAAAAAAGGTTTTAATAAACATAATCCCTAATATTTGGTTTTGAATTAGTAATTCCTAACTTTCTTTTTTATTAAAATATTGGGTGGTGTTGAAAAGGGGAATAAAAAATTTTTTTGGGGTTTAATGGAACAATTTCCATTTTACTTGGGGCTTTCCCCGGGAAATGTTATTTTAAATTTCTCACTAACCCCTTTTTCTTATTAAAAATTGTTGAAACTTTTGCATTAAAATTAAAAAAATTTTTGTTTTTGGCCCTTTTTGGGCTGCCTTATGAAAAAAAATTGTAATTTGGGGGGACTTGGACTTTTTGAAAACCCCAAAAACACTTTGAATTTTTAACTGTAAAAAAAACTTTGGGGGGGGGTTAAACTTAACCCCAAAAAAGAAAAATTTTAGGGGGGCTTTTGGGCTTTAAAAAAAACCAAAACTTTGAGGGGGACTTTTAGAGCTGTGAACCCCCAAAACAGCATTTGGGGGGGACGTTGAACTGTGAACCCCAAACACAAACATTTCCTCAAAGAGGAATTTAACTCTTCAACGTACCCTCCCCCTGGAGATTACCCATAATAAATTACAACAAATGTTTTAAATCATTATATACAACAGTGTGTTCGAGAGGGCCCCACACAGAAATCTGTGCTGAGAAAAACACATCCACCCGGCTAGCTCGTACCGTCCGTTACCCCACCATGTGAGGAAAAATTTTTTAAAATTTTATCCTTCTATTTATATTCAAGTTTTTAAATTTCCCTTTAAATTTTAAAAATTGTATGTTATATATAAATATATAATATATAAATTAAATAATTAAAAATATATATATAAAATTTAAATTAAAAATATAAAGTGTGTGTGTGTTGTGTGTGTGTGGGGTGTGTGTTTTTAAAAACGAAGTTTTTATTTTTCTATTATAAAGTGATGATGTATTTATGGTTGACCTTTGCTAGTTTTCTATTATAACAGGTTTTAGTAGTTTTTAGGGTCGTTTTTGTCTAGTGTTTCATGTAAAAAAAGAGTATGAGTTTTAGGGTGTGATCTTTGTCTGTGTTTCTATGTAAACGGTGTGTATGTATTTATGGTGTGATCTTTGTCTAGTTTCTATGTTTAACAGTGTGATGATTATTTATGGTGTGATCTTTGTCTAGTGTTTTTTTATAACAGAGTGTTGTATGTTTTTGGGTGATTTTTTGTCTAGTGTTTCTAGAAAACGATGATGTAGTATTAGGGGGATTTTTGTCTAGTGTTTCTTTTAAAACGGGGATTTTGGGGTTTATGGTGTGATCTTTGTCTGGGTTTTTCTATGTATAACAATGTGTAGTATTTAGGGTGGACTTTGTCTAGTTTTTCTATTAAAAAAAGTGAGTATGTATTTTGGTGTATCTTTGTCTAGTGTTTCTATGAAACGAGTGTGTATGTTTTAGGGTGTGATCTTTGTCTAGTGTTTTATGTAAAACAGAGTAAGTATGTTTTATGTGTATTTTTTGTTAGTTTTTCTATGTATAAAAGTGATGTATGATTTAGGTGTGACTTTGTCTAGTTTTTTCTTTTAATAACTGTATGAGTATTTAGGGTGTGATCTTTGTCTAGGTTTTCTTGTTAACAGTGTGAGTAGTATTTATGGTGTATTTTTGTCTAGGTTTCATGATAACAGAGTGAGTAGTTTTAGGGTGTGATCTTTGTCTAGTGTTTTATTATAAACAGAGTGTGTATGTATTTAGGTGTGATCTTTGTCATTTTTTCTATTATAAAGAGTGTGAGTTTTTAGGTGTGATTTTTGTCAGGTTTTTAAGTAAAAACAGATGATGTATTATTTATGGTGGATTTTTGTCTAGTTTTCTAGATAACAGAGTATGTATGATTTATGGTGTGATCTTTGTCTAGTGTTTCTTTATAACGTGTGATGAAAGTTTTTATGGTGTATCTTTGTCTAGTTTTTCATGATAACGTGTGAGTATTATTTATGGTGTGCCCTTTTTAAGTGTTTTATGTATAAAGTGTTGTATGTTTTAAAGGGTGTAAACTTTGTCTAGTGTTTCTATGTATAACAGAGTGAGTATGTATTTAGGTGTGATCTTTGTCTAGTGTTTCTTTTAAAAACAGAGTGATGTTGTTTTTGGTGGACTTTGTCTAGTGTTTTATTATAACAAGTGATGTAGATTTATGGTGTATCTTTTTGTTTTTATGTATAACAGTGTGATGTATGTATTTAGGGTGTGATCTTTGTCTAGTTTTTTTATGAAAAAGAGTGATGTAGTATTTATGGTGTGATCTTTTGTCTAGTTTTTTTGTATAACAAGTGATGTATGTATTTGGGGGTTGATCTTTGCTGTGTTTCTTGTAAACAAGTGATGTATGTATTTATGGTGTGATTTTGTCTAGTTTTTCTATGTATAACAAGTGATGTATGTATTTTATGGTGTGATCTTTGTTAGTTTTTCTATGTAAACGGTGATGTATGTATTTATTGTGATGTTTGTCTATGTTTCATGTAAAAACGGGTTTATGATGTTTTTAGGTGTGATTTTTTGGCTGTGTTTCTATGTATAACAGTGTGTTTTATGTATTATGGTGTGTGTTTTCTAGTTTTCATGCACACGATACATAAACTGAATGATACTATAAGGTTCAAATGTACCTTTTTTGTATCATTACAATTTTAGCATGTGACCAGTGTGACATAATCATGACACACAGGTTGACACTCAAAAACCAGCAACTGACACAATCATGACCAACGTGCTGACAGTATACAGAACGTGCGACAGTCATGCACATCGTGCTGACACCCCATGACACAAAGTTTGACCTCATACACAACAGTGCTGACACAGTAATGACACAACATGGAAGTCATGACAAAACAGTCGACAGTCTGACAAAACAGTGCTGCAGTCATGACAAAACCGCGAAAAAAGCTGAAGCATGACCTAGAAAGTACTGATAGTCATACATACGTTGAAGTCTGCCTTAGCATCGATAGCCCAGGACTAGCAGGTAAAGTCAGACAATCGGGGGAGGAGCCACCCTTTGGAATACTAACATCAGGTCTTAAGGGATGAATAAGCCTCCACAAGTGTAGGCATAAAATAGTACTTTTCAAATAAAAAAGGTATGTTAAAAATTTAACCCCTATCATTTAAAATATTAAAATTTTCCCGCAATAGCATACCAGACTCCTTGTTAAGTTTGTCTTTTCTCTTCAAAACTTTGCTTATTACAATTCTCCGTGTTCTTTTGTGGTGGGTGACTGTGCAACACGTAGTAGTGGGTGACTGTGCAACACGTAGTGGTGGGTGACTGTGCAACACGTAGTGGGTGACTGTGCAACACGTAGTGGGTGACTGTGCAACACGTAGTGGGTGACTGTGCAACACGTAGTGGGTGACTGTGCAACACGTAGTGGGTGACTGTGCAACACGTAGTGGGTGACTGTGCAACACGTAGTGGGTGACTGTGCAACACGTAGTGGGTGACTGTGCAAACATGGGTGCTGTGCAAAAGTAGTGGTGACGTGCACACGTAGGGGGACTGTGCAACACGTAGTGGGGGACTGTGCAACACGTAGTGGGTGACTTGGGAACACTAGTGGGTGACTTGCAACCGTATGGTGGGTGATGTGCAAAACAGTGGTGGGTGACGTGCAGCACGTAGTGGTGGGGGACTTGGCACGTAGTGGTGGGTGACTGTGCAACCGATGGGGGTGACTGGCAGCAGTAGTGGGGTTTTACTGTGCAACACTATTGGGGGGACTGTGCAACACGTATGGGGGGTGACTTCAACACGTGTGGTGGGGGGACTGTGCAAAGTAGTGGTGGGTGACTGGCAAAAACGTAGGGTGGGTTTACTGTGCAACACGTAGTGGGGGTGACTTGCAACACGTATGGTGGGGACGCAACACGTAGGGTGGGTACTGTGCAACACGAGTGGTGGGTGACTGGCAAAAAACGATGGTGGGGGGACGTGCAAAAGTAGTGGTGGGTGACTGTGCAACACGTAGTGGTGGGTGACTGTGCAACACGTAGTGGTGGGTGACTGTGCAACACGTAGTGGTGGGTGACTGTGCAACACGTAGTGGTGGGTGACTGTGCAACACGTGTGGGGGGGTGATGTGCAACACGTGTGGTGGTGAAAAGTGCAACACGTGTGGTGGGGACTGTCAACACGTAGTGGTGGGTGACTGTGCAACACGTAGTGGTGGGTGACTGTGCAACACGTAGTGGTGGGTGACTGTGCAACACGTAGTGGTGGGTGACTGTGCAACACGTAGTGGTGGGTGACTGTGCAACACGAGGTGGGTGACTGTGCAAAAATAGTGGGGGTTACTGTGCAACCGTAGTGGTGGGTGACTGTGCAAAACTAGGGGGGGGGACTGTGCAAAACTAGTGGTGGTGATGTGCAACACGTAGTGGTGGGTGACTGGCAACACTAGTGGTGGTGACTGTGCAAAACCCTAGTGGGGGTGATTTTCAAACTATTGGGTGACTGTGCAACACGTAGTGGTGGGTGATGTGCAAAACGTAGTAGTGTGTGACTGTGCAAACTGTGGTGGGTGACTGTGCAAAAATAGTGGGGGTGATGGCAAAACGTAGTGGTGGTGACTGTGCAACACGTATAGGTACTGTGCAACAGTAGGGGGGTGACTGTGCAACACGTAGTGGTGGTGACTGTGCAACCTATAGTGTTTACTGTGCAACAGTAGTGGGTGACTGTGCAACACGTATGGGGGGTGACTGTGCAACACAGTGGTGGGTCGTGCAACACTAGTAGTGGGGACGTGCAAACGTTGGGGGGGTGACTGTGCAAAACCCTAGTATGGGGGTTGTCAAACGAGTGGGGGGTGACTGTGAACACGTTGGTGGGTGACTTCAACCGTAGTGGGGGGTGACTGTGCAACACGTGTAGGGGGGACTGTGCAACACTATGGTGGGTGCTGTGCAACACGAGAGTGGCTACTGTGCAACACAAAATGGTGGGTGACTGTGCAACACGTATTACCGGCTTCAGGGGCGACAACTGGTTCACTTGTACCTTTCTTTTTTTCCCCTTTTTAAACCTGTTGAAACTGTTTCACTTTGCTCTTCACTTTGCCCGCAGTGCACTGGTTTATCAGACCCTGATCCCCATGAGGCCCGGGCTCACACCGGGGCCCCGGGGGCTTTGACCCCGAAAACCCCCCAGGTAAACTCAAGCTTCCAGTGTTCTACAAGTGCAAATAGCATCTAAGAAATGCTCTCGGACCGTTTACTCCCCAGGCTTTGAATTTCTCCTCCTTTTTTTTTTTTTAAAATGTAACAGTTATTAAAGTTTTTGTTATGAAAAATTAAATTATTTTTAACCTGACAAATATACTTCGTGTTTACCATCCAACAATCCTGGAAATTTCTTTCACTAAAAGTCTCCATTTTGTTGTAAATTCTAACAAATTGCTTCATTAAGCAAAGTTATTTTTATAGAGGTGGAAAGAGGACATTTTTTTGGATTAACCACACTGTCTCGTACTTTATGCCTTGTTTCTGGTGTAAGTCTTATTACTCGGCCATAGTTTCTGGCACCAGATTGATGGACTGACCACATCGACTCAAGGTTGAGGGACTGATTACCTCATTCTCCTCATGTTCTTCAAGTTTCTCCTGTGTATGGACTGATGAAGCCACTGTGTGGCGAGACGTTTCCTTAATAAAGATACCCAAGAGTTGCACATGTGCCTAATTTGTCACCTACAGGAGATCGTGACATTTCTTTGTATACGACTGGACAATAAATGTGATCCTCACATACGATAATCAGCACATCGAAATTGATAACAGGCAATAATTCTCGAGTTAAGAACCCCTCAGGGAAGGTTCCTTGATGTTGGTGAGAGGGAATTGGATCTGTGCTCCAGTTCCCTGAATTACGCCTGAATGCCTTCCACATTCACCCCCCCCCAGGCGCTGTATAATCCTACGGGTTTAGCGCTTCCCCTTGATTATAAAAATAATCATCGAGTTAAACTGATATAGACCAGTCCCTGGAGCCATTATGTACCTCTGCAATCTTTTGACTACCGCCCACAGGATGGGTATGTGGTGCATAATAAACATATTAAACTAAACTAACCTGAGTAACTGGCCATATGGGATTATAAAGTATTTACATTCTTTCTTGTCGAATGTTACATAAAAACTGTGAATGATAACGATGCAGCTTTCCTGGAAACTGGATATCAGTGTGAATAACAGAGAGAGAGAGAGAGAGAGAGAGAGAGAGAGAGAGAGAGAGAGAGAGAGAGAGAGCCAGAACAAGAGGCGGTAGAGACATTATTATGTGCGCGTTAGTACATCAATATAATTTCTCTATTATAATAACACATGAAAATAAAAACATTCCTTATTTCTTAACATTTTATTTTTTATTTACTTAGTCTAAGCATAGCATGGAAAAAAATGACTTAACTTCAGCACAAGTTTGGGTGAAGTGCAGAAACTCTTGCCGTATGAGACCTGCCATCGGTGACATATTCCAGTTCTCTCCCTGGGATGTATCTCTTCATAAACTACCCGCTAATTTAATATTAATTTTTTAAAGCAGTGGACGGTAAGCCAGCAGAAGGCCTGGGTCAGATGACCAAAAGCTCCAGTGGAAGGATCACATGACAGACCAACGTCAGGAAACAATTGTCCTGTTGCCTGACAAATCTTACCTAACATACTGGGGCGTCATACATCAACTTCTCTTTCCCGCTCTGTGATTTCCAAGGCTTAAGAGAAGCCTCTTTTGTACTCAGTGTGGCGTCTAGTGGCAACAACCTGACCTAATTTAGAACTTGCTGTTTTCATTCCCGTTTCCATTCTCGAAAGGAATTCCTGTTCTATTTCCGCTCAGTTTCGGACACTATTCCTTCACCAGAAACTACAAAGAGTTCAATAAGGAGTGAGGTTTGTTTACTCTCAAGGCCCCCCCAATAGCAACAACTTCAGTAATATACCTCACGACATCGTGTTTAATATAAGCGCCGCAAGTAATAATATACTGGGTATGTCCAAACATATTTAGCCTAAGCGCCACTGATAATAATGTACCTCTTGACACCATATTTAACCTAAGCGCCAGAGGTAATAATGTGCCTCACATCATAATTAACTTAAGTTCCTCCAGAAAAATGAGTCACGACATCATACGTTACAGAAGCATCATTTTGGCTTACCTGCTGCTAGTATAAGCGTTTGGGTGTGCAGCGTGAGGAATTAAAGATGCTACATAGAACGAGCTTTTATAGCGACCACTCTTCTCGCTCTGATTAGACCTCTATCATATCATGATTTGACGTTATCCAACCCTCCTGTATGTTAAAAGAAAAGCACAGTGCAGCACAATTTTATATTGGTTATATTTTAGCAATGGTGATCCAAGGAAGGGAAGGTTAAGTTTAATTCCTTGACTCAAAAACTCTTAATCAATGCCTTAAGGCAAAAATAATGCAATGTAAAATAATAATATACCATTTTTATTGTAGAGGTAAAATGACACCGACAAACTAATGGTCGGTATAAAAACTGTCAATTGTTCCACAAAACTTCGGCTAGTAATAGTTGATCAGGGTAGAAATTTGAAGTTGATTGGATAATGTGTTCTGAAGTATCAAACAAAGTTTTGGAAGAAGTTTGTAGAGCACAAGAACACTGCAGCTTACAATGTTCCAGATCTAGTATTGAGTCGTATAGTTTTTCAGGATCGCTAGGCTCATAAAAATTAAAAACGCGTTGCAAGAATCAGATATTCAATATTTATACATGGGCCTTATGAATTTCTGTTTTGCTTAAAATCTCTAAAGATCTTCAAGAAGAAAACATTCGGTTGTGAGTTAAGTCTAATTAAACAAAATAATCTGTAAAATTAGCTAAAAGAACATAACCTGTAATTAACTTACACCAACACATAAGCGCTTGAAAGCGAGCCGAAAAGTTCTCTAGTTAGTACATACTAACCAATTTACTTAATGACATTGGCAATTTTATATTATGGTCGTACGAAGTGAAAACCAAGCTGTCTGTTAATAAAAGCAATCAACACAGTTTATAGCCTATCAAAAAAGATACTCTCCAATAATTGCTCTGAAACAATTCCATTTTTTCCAATTTCATTAAATTTCAAATCTGCACCAAAATAGTCAAAACACACAGTGTTGTCCATCTAATGGAATGCACCAGCATTAGTATTTTTCAGCCAATAAGACGATGGCTGCTTTATTAATACAAGTCAGTAATACTATTTAATAAAATTTACTATATTAATAATCGTAATAATAATAAATTTTATTTCCACAAGTACATGTACAATGTATACAGACCATAACTGACATCAATGACATACTACTATATAGAAAGCCTCTTAAGCAGAGCATTTAAAAATATAAGGAATACTGCAGAAGGCATACTAGCCCATGCTAGGCAGGTCCAAGTCACCTACCGGCTTAAGCCACTGTCCCAACCTAGTCAGATCCAGGACACATTTACTAAAGGTAGGAGCATGGGATCAGACCTATCAGCACTGAAGTACACTCGTCCTGGAAAACAAAGAATCTATTTCCTACCTTCCAATCTTCTGATTAACCTTCCTCATCTTGATGCTTCCTCGTTAAGTATGAATCACTTGAAGCGCCTACCACTCTTCAAGTCACTGCTGGTAACCTCTTCCTCCTTCCCAGTTCCAACCATCTCATACTCACTGTCAAACCCATCTAGGCGAATTTTCAGCCTCCTATTTTCCACCTGAAGAAGTAGAACCTCCTTCAAAACTTTAATCTAAGATTCTGAAACACTACAGCAAGCCAAGGTGCTCAGTAACACCCCACGGTAATCACCCAGACAGCTTAGGACAGCATGACCTCTCCTGACTACTGACGTCGGGTAAATAAGGTCACTTTCGTCCCAGGATGAGACCCGCACTAGTCGACTAACATCGAAGTACCTGTTTTACTGATGGGTGAACACGGACAGCAGGTGTCTTAAGGATACACGTCCTCATGTTTCCACCCGTACCGGGGATCGACCCCTAAACCACAGTGTGTGAGCTGAGTATGTTAGCCATTGAGCCACGGTACTTATGAAGCCCAATACTAACGCGAAACTTGTTTTCTAGAAAACAGTCCGGGATGAGAGTTTCAAGCCGGCCAGAAGAGACATTCTCCAGTTATCGCATAGATTCCAACGATTCTCCATCGATATATACTACATTAAGTATACTACGTTAATTGACTGTAAAAGCAGATGTACTTCGGTCGCTGCACAATCCGATGAAGGGTTCCCCGTATTACAACGCTTCGGTACGTCAGTGTACGCGATATCTGCATCTAGTGTGCCATAAGTTTATAATACCGCTGAAAATTTGTAAATTATATTTGGTATTCAAATGTTAACAAGTGAATATCTCATTTTTTTCAATAAGAATTACAATTTCACTAATATTTAGCCCTAAACAAATTCAAACCTGTCATTAAGCAACACCAACGTTGAAGGAAAACTGTAAAGAGTAGAGAACAGTCGGAAACTACAGTAAGTTCTCAACAGGCTTCAGACATAGTTATTCAAGAGCTCAAGTTTAACCCTATCAGTGTAAATTGTTGATAACTGGAGAATGGGGAAGACCCGGTACAAAATACAGTATTGGAGGGAAAAACGTCAACTATCAGATAAAGCAATGAAATCGGGGGAGAATACAAAAACTAACAAACAGCTAAACCTACACATTAACCATACAACATCAGTGGCAAATGCATCATTAGCAAACCTCAAAAAAAACATTCACTAATTTGATTGCACAATCCTTCAGATCCTTATGTATGAAATATGTCACGCCAATCATTGAGATTCCTGCCAATCATGACACCCACAAATGGTCAATCAAGTGAAGAAGCTCTGAATGATGTATACGTTTGCACCTTGAATACAAACTGACAGGAATTCACTTCGAGGATTTTTTGAAGAAAATCAGCTTGATGACATTGGGATATTTATTTACAACCTACAAAATCTTTCCAGGCATTGGCAAAGCATGCAGAGATAAACTGTTGCAATATTGAGTACCTAGGTCGAAGGAGAACATTAAAATCTGGAATGATGGAGACGTCATAGGGATGTAAGGAAGTATTTCTTTAGTCTCGAGGTGGCTGGAAAATAGAATGACTTGGAAAAGGAAATGAAGATGGCAAACTCAATATACAGCTTCAACAGTAGATACTAAAGCCATATACGCAAGAAATCAGTTTACTGTGGCAGAGTCAAGTCTCTGCCACAGTAAACACAACTAGGAGAGCACAATTCAGCGAGTGTACACGGGACAAATCTCTGAGTAAACATTACGAAATATGTTAATACTGTGAGGTTTATTTTTCATCCAGTGATAAAACTTCTGTTAATATAAAAAACCGATTCATTACAGACACACACAACTATATATATACATGAAAAACATTAATTCTGGAACTGTCAAAAAATCGGAAATAAATTCAATATCATATTTCCGAGTTATGAAATGGATGACAATTTATTTTCCAGGTAGCAGCCAGTACGCTGTGACTTCATATAAAGGAACAGGAAATACATAGAGAGAGAATTTTATATTATTTTTTATGGATGTGCTTTGAAATTTAACTTTTAAACAAATAAATGATTCGATATAATATTTAAAAATGAAAAAGACCATTTTAAACTAAAATTAATGAAATATTGGTAAAAAAGAGAATTAATGCGGAGTGTACTCACTCACCACAGCCATTCAGCCAGCAAACCACGCCCTTCATCTGCCGTCATGCAGCCAGCAACCACGCACTCTGCCGTCATGCAGCCAGCAACCACGCACTCTGCCGTCATGCAGCCAGCAACCACGCACTCTGCAGTCATGCTGCCAGCAACCACGTCATGGGACCAGCATGAAAATATCACATAATATCGGCCTATCCAACCGATGGCTCTTCACTCAACAGTCTTGCAGTTTACACGTCATGCCAGCTAGTAATCACTGCTTTGCAGCGAGCACCGAGCACAGCATTATGCATCTAAAAGGATATTCATCTATTAGCCAGATGGCTACCGACAAACAGCGATGCAACCCATAGCAACGTAAAAAAAAAAAAGTTAAACGGACACGAATAGAACCCGCGATTAGTCTTCAAACTGCAGACGCACGCCCGAAGTAAGGTTTGTTTGCAATCGTGTGCATTACGTTTTCGTGAGCAACAATAATAGAGCCATCACGGGTTTGTAGTAAACCCAATCACAGAGCATAAATATCGTTATAAAAAGAATTAACAATAGATCACCGGGTGAGTTTGGTACTTCACATTGTTCAGGATAACAGTTGCTACAAGCAGAAATAACATCTATTATTGAGCCATTGTATTCATTGTAGTTTGTTAAGGCAGCAAGCTATGGCAGAACAAAGATCCAGTCAATGTGTAAACGTGAAAATGCAGACACAGATCATAGCTGGAGGATACAATAAAGATACCCCCAAAAAATGTTTATACTTCGAAAGATTCGGACAGATATAAGAGCCAGTGATTAAGTCATAGTATTCAGTCAAACCCTTACAAAAAGAATGGAAAAAACATTATTAATGTTCAATACACTTTAGGGCCATTCCAGGGCAAGAAGCGACCCTTAAATTTAGTTTAATTTTATAATGAAGACCTAAATTGGACGAGATCAAACAACGCCTGGAAAGTAATCCGATAGTTCTAATAGAGCCGACTTCCAGTTCCTTAGATCCAAGGAGCTTTCCGCTAGCATCAGGCACTCAAGCATAATTGTAAAGGTGGTGGTGATATTCGATCCACTGTTCCACCTATGTGTCAAGAAAATACTGGACTCGCCTGGAATCTTAAGGCACATAACTGAAAACATTGAAACGGCAATATGCAAACAAACTTTGTAATATTCCTAGGTGACGATGTAACTAATTATATTATAATTTAAATAAAAAAATAAATAAATATATAAATATATATATAAAATATATATATATATATTATAATATATCTATATAAATATATAAATATAGATATATATATATAAATATATATATATATATAAATATATATATATATATAAATATATATATAGATATATAAAAGATATATATATATATAATATATTTATATATAAATATATATATATATTAAATATATATATATATCTAAATATATATTATATATAATATAGATATCATATATATATATATATATATATAAAAAATATAAAACTATATTATATAATAATATAAATAAATACTATAATATATAAATATATACTTATATATAAATATATATATAAAATATATAGATATATATAAATATATATATAAAAATATATATATAAATAATATATAAATATATCTATATATAATTTAATATATATATATATATATATATATATATAATATATATATAAATATATATAATATCGATAATATAATTATATAATATATATATATAAATATATATATATATATATATATAAATAAATATATTATATATATATATATATATATATAAAAATATATATATATATATATATATATATATATATATTATAATATTTTAAAGATAAAGAAACACACAAAGTGGAAGTTTCACAGTTGCTCTATGCTGATGACACTGTGCTTCTTGGGAGATCTGAAGAGAAGTTGCAGTGAGATTTGTGGATGAATATGGTAGGGTAAAAGCAAAAGAAAGAAAATTAAAAGTGAATACAGGAAGAAGTAGGTTTATGAGATCACAAAAAGAATAATGCGATGAAAGATTGGATATCAGATATGGAGGAAGAGTAATGAGGAGGTAAAATGTAGACAATATTTGGGAGTGTCCGTGTCAGCGGATGGGTCTATAAGATGAGGTTAACCAAAATTGAATAGGGAAAGAGTGAGTGTTGCACTTAGGTGTCTGTGAGACAAAGAACTCTGTCCTTGGAGCAAAGAGGGGAATGTATGAGAGTATAGTTTTAACCAACGCTCTTAAATGGGTGTGAAGCATGGGTGATGAAATGTTGCAGCGAGGAGAAGGAATGTGTGGTGTGAATATAATGCAGAGAATTCTAAGTTTGAAAGTTAGGAGGAGGTGCGGATTACCAAAACTTTGTCCCAGAAGGGCTGAGGAAGGGTTGTTGAGGTGGTTCGGACAAGTCGAGAGAATGGAGCGAAACAGAATGACTCAAGAGTGTATCAGTCTGTAGTGAAGGAAGGCGGGGGGTAGGGGCGCCTAGAAAGGTTGGAGGGAGGGGGTAAAGAGGTTTTGTGTGCGAGGGCCTTGACTTCCAGCAGGCATGCGTCAGCGTGTTTGATAGAGTGGAATGGAGACAAATGGTTTTTTAAAACTTGACGTGCTGTTTTGAGAGTGTGAGCAACAAAACATTTATGAGGGGTTCATGGAAACCCCGGCAGTCCGGACTTGAGATCCTGGAGTAGGTAAGTACAGTGCCTGCACCTGAAGGAGGGGTTTAATGTTGCAGTTTAAAAAAACTGTAGTTAAACACCCTTTCTGCAAGACAGTGATTGAGTGAAGATGGTGAAAGTTTTTTTTTTTTCGGGCCACCCTGCCATGGTGGGAACAGGCAGTGAGATAAAATTAATTATATATATATATATATATAAATATATATATATATATATATATATATATATATATATATATATAAATGTATTATATATATATATATATATATATATATAAAAATATATAAAAATATATATATATTTTAAATATATCTAAATGTATTATATAAATATATATATATATATAATAAATAAATATAATTTATAGATAGTATGTATTATATATATAATATATATATATATAAATATAGAGTATATATATATATATAATGCAATGCAATTCTTAACATCACATCGCAACGATATTATACCTCTGCTCGAACTGAATTCGATCCTCTGCAACGCATCATTGTAACACACTACTTTTCTCACACATCCAAAACCTAGATAAACATAGACAGGTAACAACCACAGACCTGAAGGCATTAGTATAAAGCATTATGATCAGTTCTAATATGCAAGTGGTCCTCCATAGGACTGATCACATACTTTGCATTTAGTAATGTCATCATCTGTGTCAGCCAAATTTGTCAGAAGCATTTGTAACCAGCCCAATCCTGACTACAACATCAGCCACTTCACATTACAAGTTGATCTATAACATATTTATCTATTTATAATATCAAAGAAGTAATATGTTTACCTCAGAACTCTAAATGCATTCCTATGAGGTTTCAGTTTCATTATGTACGGTCTCTCCATAATAATATTCCTAATACTAAAACAGACTCACAAACCCTGCTTTTTCCACATCCAATCTCGTAAAAAAAAAGAAGAGGAGTACACGACCTTTCTCACTACATAGTTGAGTATCCAGTTAGGAAAGTTTAGGCGGCCAGCTGAAACAGGAGCTACGAGCAGTGGAAATGTTTATCTGTGGTGCTTGAGAATATTCTCATTCTCTTTAATTTGCAATTTCATAAGTAACCCAGGTCATGTCACCAGTTTATTGGACAACACTACTATACCTGGAGAGAGTTTCGGGGAATCAGGCCTTGTGGTGGATCAGGTCTGATCACCAGGAAGTTACCTGCTGCTGCACGTATACCGACGTAAGACCCTACGCTGGCTGGTCAGTACTGACTTTATGTGCTTGTCCAGTGCCTTCTTGAAGACTGCCTGCGGTCTATTGGTAATCCTCTTTGTTATGCTGAGAGGCAGTTTTAAATCTTGGGGCCCTGACACTTATTGTTATCTCTTGTACTCTCTGGCGCGCCCCCGCTTTTCATTGGGGGAATGTTCCTTACTCTGCCCGAGTCTTTTGCTTTCATAGGGAGTGGATTTCGTGTGCAAGTTTGTACTAATCCTCTAGGATTTTATAAGTGAAATTATAATGTATCTTTTCTCCTGCATTCCAGTAATACAAATCAAGGGAGTTCGACCGTTGCCCAGTAAACATAGGAGCTTTATCGGTACTTGGTGTGCCGTGAAAGTTCTCTGTACATTTTATCTAGGTCATTAATTTCGCGCCAGCTTTGAAGGAGCAGTGGTGTACACAGTATCCAGCCTAGAGAGAACAAACGATCTGAAATGAATCATCATCCCGTTGCGTCCCTAGTTTTGAAGGATCTCATTATCCACCCTATTCATTTTTCTAGCACTTTGGGGGTGAGGTAGATACTTTGTAGTGGTCTTTGAAGGTGAGATTTCCTAACATATACTCCCAGGTCCTTCACATTAGTTTACTCCGCTCTATTGAGGTGATTAGAATTTGTTGTACTCCCTGACAGAGCTTTAATTTTCCTCAAATTTTCCATACTGAGATTGAAATTTTTCTTCAATTGAAGTTCATATTGTTTTCTGTGAGGGAAAGGTTCAACAGATAGGAGTAGAGCTAGTTAATTTGTAAAGAATAGTTGATTGCCGGCTCTTGTGTAAGGTAGGGGGGTTCAGTCTACTCAGCTAACCACTCCCCCCCCCCTCCTTTTTCCCACCACTAAAAGGTGACGTGTGGGGCCCGGCCAAACAGTAATCATTCTCGACTCTCAGCTCCCACACAACTGTAATAAAAGCCTCTGCTCCTAATTTAGTGGATATTGGTTAAAGCTTCACTTTTGATCAATAAATTAAACTTAGTCCTTTCAGTTTAAAGCTCACATGAGACTTATAAGATAATCACCACCTTTTTTAAGTTTTTTATCTTGCACTTATCGTGAGTGTGAAATTCTTAAGCAGTGGGTAACCTTTCTCTCTTTCCAGCTTGGAAAGAACAGATAGGGTCACCTGCCAACCAACGAGAAGTGTTGAAGAGACGGACCAATAAACAGCCCATGAGACGTCATTCATAATCACCTACCTGATTACTTTTACAGTCCACCGCAGACGACTAAACCCTCATCTTCGCAGAGGTAAAGAACCTGCGTTTTTCCTGTCATCTGGACTGACATTCAAGTCTATAGACTCTGTGAAGAACTATCGAGGATTGTCCACAACTCCTGTGACCCCCCACCCACATCATCAAGGCTTACAATATCTACAAGAACGGTGTCAACATCTACCAGACACCACAGTTACTTGTACATATTAGCGTTGAATTCAAATGGCAATTTTTCCATTCATTTTTCATTCAAGTAGGATTCACCTTCATATATTTTAATGATTTATCATTGCATTAATAAATAATAAAGTGTATATTTTGTGAATTATAGTTCTTTTCTATTCATTAAATTTTTTCCTGAGGATGAGCAGCCTTGTAAATACATTCTGCAGTTTGTTACAGGGCTGAGTAAGCCTTCACAGACAGGTGACAGCCAGTAAGACAAGAGAGGGGTGTGGTAGATTCATTTTCATGGCCTGTAAGGAGGCGTTTAGCACAACCACACAAGAGATTAGTGGGCAAAAGTAGGAGACCAGGTAGGGATAAAAAGGAAGGCACCTACAATGAATCAGAGAAATCCTGTCAGAAGACAGACAGAAAGTCATGGAGCGTTGCGAGGTGTCAGAGTGGGAGCCGTGAAGAGCGGGGTATCCACAGGTCAGTCCTTGGACCCGTTGTCCCTCTTTCTGGTATTAGTGAACATGACAAGAAGGAATAGACTCAGAAGTGTCTCTGTTGCAGATGATTTTGAATGATGAAAGAATTTCAACGGACGGGACCAGCAGAACTACAAAGGGATCTAACCAGGCGCAAGGCCTGTCCAGCAATTGTCTCCTAGAGTTCAACCCCACCAATGCGAAGTCTTGAAGATTGGGGATGGGCAAAGAAGACTGCGGACGGAGTTAGGTCCCTAGGAGGCCGAAAGCTACAAACCTCACTCAAGGAAATGATCTTGGGTGAGTATAACACCGGGCATGTCCCACCTCCTAAGCGCACATAAACCGAAAAAAAAAAAAAAAAAATACTGCTGCAGCCTACAGGCGCCTAGCAAACCTAAGAACAGCATTCAACCAACTTAATAGGGAATCTTCAGGACCCTGTACACAGAGTACGTTAGGCCCTCATATGGAGTATGCAGCACCAGTTTGGAACCCACACCTAGCCAAACACGTACGGAACCTAGAGAAGTGCAAAGGTTGCAACAAGACTAGTGCCGAGCTAATGGGCATGTCCTAACGAGAAGAGGTTTAAGGGAACTCGAGAATCTGACGACAAGTAGGAGGAACAAGAGAGGGAGAGTAAGACAACATATAAAATACTGAGAGGAATCGCCAGGTGACAGAACAGGATGTTTCTGAGATGGGACGCAGCAACAAGGGTCACAACTGAAGTTGAAAACAAAAAAAATCACAGGGATGTTAAAAATATTTCTTTCAGCCACTGATTGTCAGAACAGTGAATTTCCTAGAAATTGTAGTTAGAGGCAGCAGATCCATACATAGCTTTAGAAGAACAGGTATGATAAAACTCATGGAGTCCGAGGATCTAGTAGCGACCAGTGATGAAGCGGGGCAGGAGCTCGTTGACTCAACCCTTGCAACCACAATTAAGATCAGTACAAACATACACAGACTCGAGGTCCGATTAAACAAGACCGGTATTAGCCTTTCATTGAGACTTACAACAGGATACCTAACAACCTCATCGGCAAAACAAATAGAAAAGTACAATCAGTGATATAAGCACATTTTGTAAATGCTTAAGTTAACGAAATAATTTAAATGGAAGAGGGAGTAAAAAAAGAAAAAAAAAAACATTAGAAGTGAGGAGGAATTACACAAATAAGGCCGCGGTAATAGGAAGAGAGAAGCTTACGACGATGTTGGGGTCCGACCTCGAGCCATTTCCTGCCATCCCTCATCTCCTGTGTTATGCGACTTGTAAATGGTCGAAGTCGGACCGGAACGTCGTTGAAATCTTCCTCTCTCTCCTATGTCGGCTTGTGTGTGTGTGTCTTGTTCCATCACGATATTGTTCTTTAACTGAGAAACATCAACACCTAGTTCAAGTGAAGCAAATCTATAATATATTACAAACGCAGCTGCACTCAGCTAAATCTATTAGCCGGAAGAAAAACAGCAGGGAAAGAACAGCGATATTTATAACAGACACAACACCAGCAATGAAAAATGAAATCCAAATAGTCACACACAAAAAAAAAAAATAGTGAAAAATATTCAAAGTAGAGATCTGAAAAGCAATCTTTTATCTCAGTCTGGGAACAGTCAAGTGGCTGAAACCCATTTTTCTTGTATAACTGATACGAGGATGTAGCCAGTGATTATTACCCTATTACAGGTCTTATGTATACAGCATGCAATCACGCATTAAGGTTGGAACAAATTACCGACAATATATTTGGTATAGAGTACACAAGTGCAACTAATATGAACATTTATTGTGGTAACGTTTCGCTCTCCAGGACATTGTCATAGCTGCTAAAGGGGGATATCAGGCCAACACATGAACTTTTTATATTTCGTTCGATCTTTCATTTTTTTTGTACGTAAAGAAGCACCTTTTCAATAGTAAAGTGACCAAAGTTACAATAAGATAGCTCAAAAATCACTGAGAAAAAAATTATTTTAGGGGGAAATAATCATACATATTGCAAGGTACCGTCGAAGTGGGACTTGGAGAAGTTGTTTTGGCATTAGTCTAACGCATAAAACATGCTAAACTGTATTTCTAGTGTTATGATTTTCTGTAATTTAATCCTTTCTTCATTCTAAAAAAAAAAAATTTGTATGTTTTTTGACGTTTCAGCCAAATATCTGACTTTGCCCTCACATAAATCAACAACAAATTAAAGAATCTCCAAAAAGGCGATCCAACGGTCTTGTAAAAAACATTCTTTCCTTTAATGTTCTCTGTGAATTCATTACATTCCTGCTATTATTAACGAAGTTAACATGCTCATATATGTGAAATAACTTACTTCCGAATAATCCGCAAACAGCCGACCACCTTTTTTTTTTTTTATTTTTTCGAGAAAACAACATTCTTCTCAGTCTTATACTGCATTACTAAGTGAATATCAAAGTTAAAACCAAGTCGTTTTCTCTAATATAAGGACCATGGAGGTGAGAGAAAGAGAATGGAAGCCCTCATCTCTGAGAATGGGAATCTATATATTCCCGATGGAGCGCTCCTGGGAATATGCCATATATTATTCATATCTGGAGTAAATTTACCATACTTTCTTTGTTATTTATATAGTTATATCTTTAATTATTTATTATATTTTAAAAATGTCCATATTAGCTCAATTGTGATAGATAAATAAGCCGTAGAAACTATATAGCGTTTATATTGAGCCATATTCCCCGTCCAACCCGAGACTGAATTTTCCTTGAACACAGCAAAATTGGTGTCGGGAGGTTCCTTGTTGGTTTGGAATCACTACGTATAAATCCCGCCCAATGTATTATGAACCAATCGTCAATTATTATCTTAGAAAGAAAATTTATTTATTTATTTATTTATAATTTGAGCACACATAATACAGAGTACAACAAATACAGGTCAGAGCAGTATGCCAAAGCCACTTATACTATGCACAGCATTACGGCCTGGCTTAAAATTAACGTAATATTAACAAGCAATGTTGAATATCAGTGAAAAACAATAAATGTAAACAGATTACTATAAAGCACAATGAGTATACAAGACAGGTCATAAGGTTGCTTGCATTGTATTTAAATTCAGTAGACATGGAGTATTCTGTTAGGATAGTGATTTAAAAAATAATAAAGTTAGATTTGGGTTTAAGGTTAACATTTATGTGATATTAATTTTGAAAACATATAAGATATACAAATTATAAGGTTCTGTGGAAAATTTTATTATCCGGAAACTATAGTGCCTAATATGTGTTTAATGTGTCATAGGTCAAAAATGAATTTGAATAAGAGTAGAACCAAGAGCTCCCTTTGCGCATGCGCGAAGTTTCGGGGGGGGGGGGGGGGGTGGGCGGGTTTGTTTTGAAGGTGGAGAGAAGCGACAAGGCATGGAACCACGAAATAGGCGGTTCAGCGGCGGGCCATAAGGATTAATATAGCGCCTCATACGTAATATGAAGTGTCGTGACTGTTTCCTAGTGGAGAGTGAGGAACGTGATTTACCGGACCACGATATATAAGAGTGTAAAAGTGATTACGGTAGGACGCGGGGTGACATGACGCGTCGTCCCTGGACTGAGCCCCGGAAAATTACACCTAGGGTTTTTAATCAACACTCACGGTCGTCAGATCTTCATGGAGTGATCTCTAATGTGTATAATAAATTGAGTCATTAAAATCGTCGTGTGAATTGTAATGTAATTAAGGATAATAACGCAAATATAAGAGAATATGTGAAGGAAATAAGTCGTTTGCTCCGAGTGAACACGCTAGACCTCGTTGTTAACGAGCGAGGGAAAGGGAACTCCCTTGATCACCGTCTAACGCAGGACAAACCAGCGATAACCTCGTCCTGCAGAATGAGAATCGTGTCGGTGAAGCAGGACACGAAAATGAGATGGTGAATCAAGAAAATGAGGAATATCAATCACCCACATTAAGTAACCCTTCTAGTTTATATCAACCTTAGACTGGCCAGTGGTGGTATGTTTATAATTATATAGGTATGAGTGACCAGCACATCAAGTGACCCACCAGAGAACATCTGTAAGTAGTGGGATTATTACAAATGTTTTCCTTACGAGGATGTATCCAGGTGTATCCACCCCCCTCCCCTTCATTCAGCTTCAACTAATATAATCTTACAGTCCACAATTAAATATTAGCACACCGTAACTTGTGGTTGCTACCCAATCCATACTGGTCTCGGATAGATATGGATAAGATTGTGAGTCGATGGGACCACTTGGTGCTACCAGTGTGGTTAAGTTTTCTCACAAGTCTCCACGGTGTACACGTAAACAATAATAGTAGTCTCCCCAATTAGAGTACTGGTATGTATATCATGTAGGTACATACAGGTAAGCCCCTAGAAAATTTCCATATCTAGCCCGTGGTCCTTCGAGAATCCGGGTGCAAATCAGTGAAAAAAATTAATTGAATTAATTACTACTAATTAAGTGACTGATTTAAGGAAAGGTGTAGTGCACAAGTTTAAATCGATCGTGTGATGGGAATGACAATTAGCCCAATTAATGGCTAGCACATGTGTGGCTAGGAACTACAAGATAAAGTGGCAAGAATTACTCTTATAAGGCGCCTACTTAAGTTGTATAATCAGTAGATTAATAATTCTCTAAAACCAAGACTGGACCTAATGCTTAATGTGGCTGACCAGTCCGGAAATTTTAGAGTAATGAAACATCATACAGGCTATAAAAAGCCATGTGACGAAGGCATTTGAGTTAGTGAAATCAAAGAACCGTGAACCCTAATGAATTAAAGTAATATTTAGATGCTATAGAGAGTAGATTTGAGTGTACAAATGTGGTTTAAAGGACTGTGAAAGAGATCTGCTAGAGAATTGTACAGATGGAATGGGAAATGAATTTTTAAATTTAATCAACAATACCGTATTGGAAGAAAAACTGTCTGTAAACGTCAGCTTTGAATAACTTAAAGGGGTGTCAGCCAAGCATTGATCACCTAAATAATGCAAAGTGGTGTGTTTGCCAAAACCTCCATAGTACGTCTGGAGAAATCAGACTAGGTACGGCAGGATTTAATTGTTTCAATTGCAGCCAGACAGCCAAACAGTTCTAAGGATATAACACATAATACTCTGAAGTACTGTCAAGGCTCAAAAGGGAAAAATAATCCCAGTGAATCATCATAGTTAAGAGTTAATAGGCACATATCAAGTCAGGAATAAGCAATAGTGGTTCCTCACATCAATAAGAGAACATAAGTACCTCATTAAGTGTAACCCAGTTAATAGAGGTCAGGCAAAGGACAAGAGAACTGCCTCTTCTGTCCAGGGTACTCATCTCACTAAAAATTGTAATGCCTGTAAAATTCATGGAATATTACAGTGGAAAAGAATGAAAGAACTGGGGACAGATTTATCAGATGTCTGACAAACATAATGTAAAGGATTGTCCCATACCAAATTGAACAGTATGCTATCAATGCAACAAGGGAAAGCACCATACCGTTTATGTGCAGGTTGTATTGATTCTTATAAAATGGTGACAAATAAGGATAATGTTAATAACCCTGACACTACATTGACTGAGTAAAGTTGCAGCTAATGGCAATAATGATGCGCAGCTGAGGTAGCCTTGCCGGTGTTTGATGTAAAAAAACAGGATAAGGGCATAAATCCAAAACCATAAACGGCGTCACTCTCCTCAACACTGTAACGGGCCATGTAATAAATGGCAGAACTAGGCGCCTAGTAATAATGACTAAGTAAGTAGTGAAAACTGTCACGGTGTCTACTCATGAAAGGTCAACCCAGTACAAGTATTCTTCTAAGTCGAAATGAAGTTAGAAACCAGTCCTCATTTGTGGAGCTGGACAGCATAGGGATTATTGTAAATGAAGGAAGTCCAAATGATTCCATTAACTCAGGAACAATACCTAAGGATGTAAATGTGATCTGGACATACTGGGTGCGACTTTTCCGTGGAAGCTGACCGTCCAGAATAACCTACAAAATAATAGGAATGGCGTATGGACAGTTAAGGACCAGTCTGCGAACTGAGCAAGACACCAAAATTGGTGACTGCTTATAATGAAATAATTAATAAGCAATTAAATAATATAACGTTTCTTACTTCAGGCGACGATAAATGCACACCTTAAGTGCACAGGTGGTCCACTGAGCGAAGTAAATTGGTAAATAATCTTATGTGGACAATTTCCCCCGGGTGTGACGTCAACTGAAAAGGAACTAATGAAGGATAAGTTAAGGGGTTTAATGAAATAATGAAAGAAATGTGCTGGGACGACTGGGATACTGAGAGACTTGTTATTGGTAAAGTCTCAAAATTCCAGTATGCCCAATAAATTAAATCTGGAGCATAGCTTATGGCCCAGAGAAGAATGGAACACTAATTAGTCCATTTTAGGACAAATAAATATCGATGGCATGGAGTTTGGTGCTGTAGCAGTAATGTGCTGGTGCTAGACGTGGGATACGAGAAGACTTGTTATTGGTAAATCTTCAAAATTCCAGTATGCCCAATAACTTAATCCAGGGAGCATATGCTTTATGCCCCTGATAGAATGGAACACCAATTTAGTACCATTTTGAGGGATCAAATAAATATAAGATGGCCATGGAGTTGGTGCCTATACGCAGTAATGTGCTGGGGCTGACTTGGGATACTGAAGACTTGTTATGTTAAAGTCTCAAAATTCCAGTAAGTGCCCAATAACTCAATCCAGGAGCATAGGCTTATGCCCCTGAGAGAATGGAACCCCATTATCCATTTTGAGAGTTCAATAAATATGGGTGCCAGTGAAGATGGAAAAAATTGTTACTCCACATATGTTAGTCGTCTAGCAACGACCTCCGCCCGCGCTGTGTGGAAAATTTTTAATTATCCGAAACTAATAGTGCCTAAATAGGTGTTTAATGTGTCTATCTGGGTCAAAAATGTATTTGAAAATAAGAAGTAGAACCAAGAGCTTCCCTTTGTTGCGCATGCCTCGGATGTGCGGGGGGGGGGGTGGCGGGTTAGTTTTGAGGTGGAGAGTAAGCGGAAAAGGCATGGTACCCCGAAATTGGCATTCACGGCGGCCTAAGGATTAATATAGGCCTCATTTTTCGTAATAGGAAGTGTCGTGACTGTTCCTAGTGGAGAGTGAGGGAACGTGATTTTTTACGGGCCCACGATACTAGAGTGGTAAAAAGTGATTACTGTAGACCGGGGGTGACTGACCGTCGTCCTGGACGAGCCCCGGGAAAATATACCTCTTGGTATTAAACATCACTCATCGGTCTCAGATCTTAATGGAGTGATCTCTAATGTGTATAATAATATGGTCATTAAATCGACTTTTGAATTGTAATGTAATTAAGGATAATAACGCAAAGTTAAGAGAAATATGTGAAGTGAAAATAAGTCGATTGCTCGATAAGAACACGCTAGACCTCGTTGCTAACGAGACGAGGCAAGGAAACTCCTTGAGCTCACGACGTCTCAAGCCAGGACAAACCAGCGGATACCTCGTCCTGGGGGAATGAGAATCGTGTCGGGTAGCAGGACATGAAAATAAATGGTGAATCAAGAAATGGGGAATATCAATCACCCACAGTTAAGAAACCCCTTCTATTTAAGAAACCTTAGAGGGCCCAGGGTGGATGTTTAATTAGATAGGTTATGATGACAGTACACAAGTGACCACCGAAAACATTGGTGTAGGGGATTATGTAAAAAGTTTTCCTTAGGGATTACCCCGGGTGTACCTACCCCCCTCCCTTCATTCAGTTTAAACTAATATAATCTATACAGCCCACAAAAAATTATACCCCGACTTTGGGTGCTCCCCAATCCATATGGCTCGGTAAATGGAAAAGATTGTGAGGTCGAGGGGCCATTTGGGTGCGACCAGGGGGGGTTTAAGTTTTCTCACATTTACCGGGGTGACTACGGTAAACAAAGATTGTCTCCCAATGAGATTACTGGTATGTATATATTTTGGGGGGTCATACAGGTAAGCCCCCTGAAAATTTTCCATAGGTTCAGTTTTCATATTTATTGGTTTTTGGGGTGAGTAATGACTTTGAGAAGAGACTTAAATTTTATAAACAGGTATTTTTTTCTTTTATATTTACGGGTAATGTTTTTCCGTTTTTGGGCCCTTTTTTGTGCATTGAGTTTTTGATGCGTGAGATGGGCACGAGGGAAAATCAAAGATGATCTTCCTTGTGTTTTGGTATGTGTTCTTTGAGGTTGGAAAGGAGATGTTTGAGGGAGGGTTAATTTCGAGTTGAGTTTCATGTATTAAAGGTGAGTAATAAGTAGGAGTTTGTATGGTGAGTAGGTTGAGTGTTTTGAATATGGGGGAGTGTGCTGCTGTAGTGAGAATTTGTTATCATTCTAACTGCAGCTTTTTTTGGGTATTTAGTGGTTGAGAGGGTTACTTGTTTTTGACCCCCATGCACAAATTCCTGGTGAGATGGGGGTAAATAAGAGGTGATATGGGGCCGGGGGGGCTGACGGGGAGCATGTACCGTATTTTCGATAGTAGCTACAGTTTTGGGAAAAATTTCTTAGAAATTTGTTGTATATGTTATGAATTTGAGTCAAATTTAAAGGGTGGTTTCCCTAAAATTTTCCCTCTGTTGCTTTTGAAGGTGACCCGTTTATCATTTGAAAGAGGGACATCTGTAGCTCTGTTCCCAACTAAAGAATAGGTTTTGAAAAATTTTTTGTAAGTTTTTTTTGTACTCACCCAGGTGTATTTTTGTAATTTCGGTATTTCAGTTTTGGGCAGCGTATGGGCCGGGTGGGAGAGGTTGTTGTGTATCAGCAAATAGTTGGGTTTGAGTAATTGCGAAGCATTTGGTGGGTATTTTATTATAGGAGAAAGGAAGGGGGCCCAAAGGACATTTCCCCCGGGGGACACCAATGTAATTGGTTGTGAGAAGAGTTTGCCCCCTTTTTGCGTACACTTTTTGGGCTTCGTTGTGGGGTAGACTTGGGGGTTTGGGGAGTGCCTTTAAAACCATGTGTGACAATTTTACGTGGGAAGTCATGGTCAATGTATCAAAAGTTTTACGTAAGTCAATGAAGACCCCCAGGGGGGATTTCTTTTTTTTTATTGCAGTGTATATTTGTTCTAGCATGTGTTAATAGCATCATTAGTATTTTTATTGGGCCCTGAACCAATTTGGGCAGGGGTTAGTATGTTTTGGGGAAAAGGAGGATAGATTCGTTTATAAATTAAATTTTTTCGAAGTTTTTTGAGAGGGGGTGTAAGTTGGATTTTGGGCCCTAATAGTTATTCAACTCTGTTTGGTCTCCTCCTTTGTGGATCGGGGGCCCCTTGTATTTTGATACTGTAGGGAAGGTGGAGGTTTTCAAGGGATTTGTTAAAGAGTTTTGAAATGATGGTGATAGCACTTGTGACACTTTTTTGTATAAAAAAGGGTGGTAAGGTTTTTAAAATCTCCTCCTTGTTTTTTAGTGCGTTGATAAAAAGGGAGACTTGTTGGGTTGTCGGAGCTAGGAACAGTGTGTTGGGTAGTTGCCGGTGAGGTAGTCTTTTGGTGGGTTCTATTTGGGGTTTTTATTGGAAAAGGTTTTGTCCTATAGTGGGAAAAAATCTTGATCTTTTTGCTGTTTCTTTTGGTGGGGGGGGGGGTTCATTGATTTTGCAAATTTTATTTGCTATTTCGTGATATCTTTTTTTTTCCCCCAGAATTTTTGATGGGGTTTTCCGGTCTTTTTTTTTCACCTCGTAAGTTGGATAATCTTTCTCATAATACAATTTTTTTTCCCCTTTTCTTATCGGTGGTTGGATTGACGAGAAAACGTTTTGTTTGGTCTCTGGTTATGGCCCCTTCTGTATTTTTTCACTTTGGGTGTTTTTGTATTTAGGGATTTGAGAATGTGGGTGTTAGCCGGGGACGTTCAGTCTTTGTGTCATCTGTTAGTTTTTTTAGGGCAGTGCTTGTTATAGAGGTATTGGGTCTTTTTTAGAAAATTTATTAATACTTCGTCAATATCTTATGATTTCTAGTCAGGTCCCAGCAATGTTTGCTATGCTTTTGTAAAGTTTTAAAAGGGTGCCTCATTGTAAAGTCTGAAGGTGACTTTATGTGTCGGGGGAAATTTTACCAAGATTGTTATGGGGAAAGTGGGTGTGGTCTGTGGTTTTACTGAAATTATCCCTGATTTTAAAGGGGATGGGGTTTTTGGTCCAGTGTGGTCGTGGGAAAAAACTAGTCTCTGTAACTCTTGTGGTTTTGTTACTGTTGGTCAACTACAGTTACATTGTGTTTGGATTCAGAAGTGGGGGCCTGGTTTGCAGGAGATTTATATTGAAGTCCCTGAGGAGAAATGATCTTTTTTCAGGGCGTGCATCATTTTATCATATTCCTGGGTTTTTGACTAAATTGGTAATTTTTTGACTGTGGAACTTGTAGTTGTTATAAATGTGAGAGGTTTTGTGGGTTTTTGGATTTAAATTTGGCTATTTATTTTCCCCCTTTTTTTATTTTGTGCAAGTATTAGTGATACTTCTAGTTGGTTGTGTAGTAATGGCTGTGCCACCCCCTTGTTGGTCTGGCCTACAGTTTTGTAGGTGGAACCAAATGGGATAGACTTCTGTATATCAGGCTTTAGCAGGTTTCAGTTAGTGAATGATGGGCATATTGGCATGTAAGGAATTTTTGTAAGCATGAGGTCACGTAAGCTTGCTTAAAATCTGATATTGTAGTTAAAGATAGTTTTGTTGTTGTTGGGAGAAAGGCCTTTGAATTGTTCTGCAGTGTAGTAATTACAGTAACTGTTTGATTCATTTAAGTCATTAAATAAGAGGTTGGTATCAGGATCAATGCTTGTAATCATAAATTTGTAGTAATCTTAGGTAAAATTAAATAAAAACAGAGAAATGTTTAGCTAAAAAAAAAAAGCACCCAATTTTTAACAAAAGTAAAATTTAAAGCTAAGGTAGTTTTTTTTTATAAGAAAATAGAGGAGACAATATAAAAAAGGGGGGGTATACAAATAAAGGATGATCAAATAATGGGCTTTTGGGAAAATTTATGTAGGTATACTTAAAATAAAGAGTTTTGGATTATGGGAAAATTGTGAACTTGTTTTACTTTAGCACCTGAGAATAGCAAGTTATTTTAACAATTGTGAATGTTAAAAATAGGGGATTTTATAAAGCATAATAAAAGGGGAAAATTAAAAAGGGATAAAATTAAGTAATGGTAAAAAAAGTTAAATGGACAGATGGGCACTATGAAATAATATTGGGGTTGGAGTAAGCTGATTTGTAAATTTTGAAAAAGAGCGTTTTTTGCACAATAAAAAATAAAAAAAATGGGTTTTTTGGTCTAGTAGCAAAAAATAGTTTTGGACTTGCAAAAAAAATAATTGGAATAACACTAATTGCAACCAATGAAAAAATGATAAAAAAAAAGTAGTATAAACAAAATTAAAAGGGCAGGTAAGGAAAAAAAGAATATTTTAATTTGGAGTAAATTTTATTGAATTTAAAATTTTTGAGCAATTAATAGCGTAAAAAGAAGTTTGAGTATTGGAGGTATTTCATTAGCTAGTGATGAAAATAATAAAAATAATAATGTACAAATAATGTAAGTACACTATATGCACCCCAGTATATATGTTTAAGGGCACTTATCTTTTCTGTTACAGAAATGTCAGCTTTTCTAAGGAAGGTGAAAATCATGTTCGTTTGAGATTGTATATTGTTTTCCTTTGATTTTTCCTTACTAGATTTTCCCTCTCGCGTGAAACATGATGTATTTTGTTTTCCCTTTTAAATTTTTCCCCTGAACAGAAGGTTTGACTTTTTTTTTTTTTGACATCATTTTGTACACTCCATTTTTCATTGTAATTGAGTTTAAATTTGGGTCCTTTCTTTTTTGTATTAATGAAGTTGATCATTATACTTGGGTTACTTCCTGGGTTTTTCCCAGCAAAGTGTTTTTTTGATTTCATTGTTTTGCACGATGGGCTTTACGTGGTTTTTGTTTATCCTGAAGCAGTTTCTTTTTCAGTGCTTGTGTTTGTCACTAGGAATGTGTGGCTTTTATTAAACTGCATCAGACAACTTCTTTTTCAGTTTTGTCGTTTGGAAATCAAAGGGATTCATTTGTCGAGTGTGCAGTTTGATTCCACCTTGATTTCTTTAACCTTCTATTTTGTTGTTTTTTGCTCGTGTGACTGGCTATAGCTGCTTTTAGAGTTTTTCTGTGTAAAACTTCCCGTGGGAATCTTCTTCAAGGTTTTGGGTTTATTCCGGGTGGTTTCTTGGAATCTCGTCGCTGAGTGCTGCTTTGTTTATCTTTGTTTTCATTTTTTTAGAGCAACGATGTGCCCCTTGTATTGTCGGGAAAAAAATCATACCTGAGTTATCATGGATGAACCCTTTTTGAAGGGATTTTGGTTGGAGGGGGAGTCACCCTTGTTTTTTGGGTTGGGTTTTTGGTTTTTTCCGGGGTGGGGGGTGGTGAGGGGGGTTGATGATAATTTGGGCGTCCTGTGGGCGGGACAAGTTGAGTTTGGGGTTTCCCTTGTTTTTATTCTTTTATTACGGGGTGTTTTTTCTTCTGCGTTTCCTTTCATAGTATCACTGAAGTAAAATCCTTTTAGAAATTTGGAGGGAAGGCTTGTTTTCGGGCTTGGGTTAAGGGGTTTGGTTGGAGCGGAGGCAGTTTTTGGGGTTTTTAGCAGGGTTTGTCTTCCTTAGATCTTCTAATTTTGTAAAGGGATTTGGGTTACATTTTAGTACCCTTGGGTATGTTGTGGTCACGTGGGGTTCATGAAAGGTTGACTTTAAACCTTGGGGCATTCACAAGTTTTGTTGGGCGATTTTTTTTTTTGAGAAAGAAGAGCTGGAGGTACCTTTGGGCCGGGGCTCCCGCGGGTTTATTTATTCTGTAAATACACGAAAATTACGTAAAAACCCCGGGGAAAAAAAAAAAAAAAAGGGGGAAAAAATTGTTGGGGGGGGGCAACCCCCGGGGGGGATTGTTATTTAAAGGGCCCAAAATTCCTTGTAGGTTTGTCGGATTAAAAATTTTTCCCCATTGTGTTCCCAGGGGGGATTTTTTTTTTAAAAAAATTTATTTTTCTTTTAAGTTTAAAACTCAGTTTGTGAATTTTTTTCGGGAAAAAATTTTTTCTTTTCGCGTGAGCACGTTAAAACCCCCAGAACTGTTCAAACGTGGGATTTTTTTTTGGGAAGGTTAGTGTTTCCGGGAGCGTAGATTAGGGTCCGTTTTTTAAATGCTTTAAAAATGGAAAAAAAAATCGGGTTTCAGGCACTATGCACGGAAATGTGGGAACTACGTTTGGACTTTTTAAGGGGAAAAAAAGCTCCTGGGAGCAAAAAACGTTGCCCCCAATTTTCACAAAAAGTTGAAAACCGGCCCTTTTTTAAAACTGCATAAAAAATCTTTATTAAAAAAAAGGCAAATACTGGAGGGGTAATGCATAAATTAAACCCACTAGGGCTGGGGACTGCCCCCTGAAACCCCCAAAATCTATTGAGTTATAGAAGAGAAAACTTATGACGTTTTTTTGGGCCCAACCTTGGCCCATTCCCTTTAGTCAAAGAAAAAAAGGGTTTAAAACCGGTCCGAGCCCGGGACAGAAACGTCGTCATATGTTTCTTAATCCTAATGAATACTACTCACTAAAAATATTTAGAATAGAGAAGAGTTTTAAAGATGGTAAAGGTTTTTTTATATTTTTCTGTGGAAATTTTAGGGGATGACAATGACTGTTTAAAAGGGCATACATATTTAAATGAAGCCTTTAATTCCCTAAATAAGGGGGTTTGCTTGGGGGGACGGGTTTTTAAAGTATAATCAATAAAATTTCCCAAAAAATTGAAAGGGAACCCCCTTTTTTTAGAAAAAAAATTTTTTAAAAGGGGAATTAAACCTTTTTAGTAGGCAAAAAAAAAAAAGGCCAATTTTCTTTTTTTAAATAGGGGGATTTTTTTAAATACTTTTTTAAAAAAGAGGAGAAAAAAAATTAAGCCCCCAAATTTAAAACCCAATTAAAAACCCAATATCCCTTTTTAATTTATGACTGTAATATAAAAATAATAAAAATGTTAAACTGAGTAGAATACATTATAGGTTTTTTTTTTTTTTTTGTTTATGAGAGTTCGTACCCCAAATTTTGAAAAAGGAACTTTTTAAAATTTCCCCAAAATTGAAATGAAAAAAAAAAATATTAAAAAAAGAATGGGTAAATGTAATGTGTGGAAAAAAATTTTTTGCTATTTTGATTTTATGAAAGAAGAAAAATTTGGGGAACCAGTGTAGGAAATGGTTACCCCAAAAAAGGGTAAAAGAATTTAAAAAAAACCAGGATAAAATTAAAAAAAAAAAAGGGAAAAAGGGGATAAGAAAAAGTTAGAAAAAAAATTTTTTTCCATCTGAAGTCTTTAAAAGGGTAAACAAAAATTTTTAAAATAAAAATTTAAATTTTAAAGGGAAAAAGGAAAAAATTTACTGAAGGGTTGTGGAGGATTTTGGCCTAAAATGGGGTTTTCCTTTTAAAATTACTATAGATAAAATAAAAAAAACAACTTATTTTTGGAATCAAAAAAGCTTTAAAATGGGGAATGGATATCACCTTGAGATTTAAGTTTAAAAAGCAGGAGGAAACCCGCCCGTAAAGCTTCAGATTTATGAAAGCTTTTTCCTTCAGTAGGGTTTAAATTTTTTGAAAAAAGTTGAAGTTACTACTGTTGCCAGTTTTAAAAAAGAAAAAAGGGAGATACTGAACCCTTTTTAAAATACAGGGGGACCCTCGGTTTTTTAGTCTGCCCTTTTTGTAGGGCCAAAAAACTATTTTTATTTAAAAATTTGTTTTGGTTTGTTAATATTTTTGGGGGTTGGAAAATGGTTTTAAATTTTGGTTTTTAATTTTTTCCTTTTGGGAAATATTAACAAAAATAAAATTTTAAAAGATAAAAAAAAAATAGTTTTGAAATACAGAAAGGAAACGACAAAATTCGGGGGTTTCCACTGTATTAGAAATTTTTTCGCTATGGGACTTTTTAAAAGGGGTGAAAAATTCCCTCACCCAAGGTCTTTGATCAAATCCCCCGGGGTGGTCAAACCCTTTAAAAAAACCGGGTTTTATTATTGCTGGCCCGGGCAGGGGAAATTTTCAACTTTGGGAACCCCCAAAAGTGGGGGGTTTTTTCGGGACATTTTAAAGCCCACTGATAAAGTGGAAAAAATTATTAAAAAAATGTTTTAGAGTAACGTAGTAAAACAAATGATTCCCAAAAACTTTTTCTTGGAAAGTTATTTTGTTACCGATTTCCGGGTTAATGTTGAAAAATTTTATACTATTTAAGAAAACGATTTTTTCAAGCAAAAATTCAAAAAAATTTAAATGGATTGTTTATATTTGTTTAGTTTTTTTGAACTTTTTTAGATCTTTATAAAAAAATGTTTTTTTTTAATCTGAAAAAATAAGCGCCCCTTTAAAACGAGGGAAAAAATTTTTTGACAGGGCCCGAAAAGCACCCGAGTTTTTTGGGGGGGGGAAAAAATGATTGTGGGGGAAAGCTTCCCTTTTTCCTTTTGGGACTTTTCCGAGGAAAAATTCCCCCCCGGGGCCCCGGCCCCCACACCGGGACCCTCTTTTTTGCGGGGCCAAATTAAACCAGGCTGCTGGTGCGGGTCCGCAAGCGGGCGGGGAGAGCAGAATCGAGGACCATTTAAACTTTACCCCCCCCCTTAGGAAAATATAGGTTTTTTTGGAATTATTATGTCGGGGGCCCCTTTGACACTTGCTTTAACTTAACCCAGTATGTTCCTCGCGCTTCTGCTTTTTGGAAAACACCGTATGTCAATTCCCCAGTTATTGGGTTTGTGTTTTCGGTGTACAATGAAGTAAGCTTGAGAGGCAGAGGCCACCTTTCCCAAAATATTTCGCCCAACGGTAAAAGTTAAAGTATACGGGGAAAACGAAAATTTGGGAGAAGCTTGAGACATAAAAATTACAGGTTTGGAATTACCCCCTCCAAAGATTTTCCGGGTTTGAAAAATTATTTTGTATATTCTCGCCTCCTTTTTCAAGGAGTTTTTCCAAAGGTTTCCAGTTTTCCAAATTTTTTTGGGGTTTGTCTTTTTGGGCAGAAAAAAGGCCCCTGTGTTTTATATAGCTTGAGTTTTTCCCTGTTTTAAAAGGACCCCTAGGTAGAAGGGCATAAAACATTTTAAACCCAATAGCTTCTTCAAAAAAAATTTGGGGGAAAAGGAGCATATCAGAAATTTGGGTTGTAAGGGACTGTTTCTGTCTTTTGGAAAAAAATTTGTTTGGGGTCTTTATGCTATTTAAAAAAATGAACCCCTTTCATTCTGTGATTCCGGTTTTCACTCATTTCTTTACTGCCTTCAGTGAATATGAGTTGCCCCTGGATTCGGTCTGAAAAGGGGTTTTTTGGGGGGAATTTTCTTCTAATTTTCTTTTAAAGGGCCCTCTTTTTTCCTAATTTTTTCCCCTTTGACCCCAATTTATGCCGCAGTAGTTTCGTTTGTTCTTTATTTATTTTAATTTAAATTTTCCCTTTTTAAAGGGTTTGGGGAAGTCTGCTTCCTTTCAGAAGCTGCGGGTTGTCGCCCTTCGCCTGTAGAGGGAGCCCCCCTCTCCCTCTCCATCTGTCTTTTTGTTCTTTTTCTTCTCTGCCATAGATGTGGGGATTTTTAAAACAAACTTCGTCCCCGCGGTTCCTTTGAAAAATTTGGGTTTTTGATTTACAGGGGCCCTTATCGTTTTCCCCTGCATTTTTCATAAAGGGCCCCAAAATCATTTTTTTTTAAAATATTTTAAAATTTTTCAGTGTTTCTGTGGCCGGGGGCCAGGTGCACGCAGGTGGGAAACTAAAATTTTCCCTTTGGTTGTTAAAACTCAGTCTTCGACAACTTCATGCTCGGAATCAGGTTACGGGTAGTTAACAAACCCCCCTAGCCTCTAGGGTATAGCCTGATAGTTTCCACTTTTCTGATGTTGTCGATGTTTTTAAGTCCATCAATCTAAAAAATTAAATACATTTTTGGGTCCCGAATTTGCTTTTATACCTTTGGCAGGAGGAGGTGAGAAAGTCGTAGGGTGGTGTTACATTTGACCAATGGGGAAAGTAGGTGGCCCCAAGGATTAGGAAAGTGAAGAATTTCCTGTATTAAAATCCCAAGAAGTTGCTGTGTCAGCAGGAATGTAGTTTGAATCGTTCAGAAAAACCGAAAAGTTGAAAAAATTAGACATATGCAACGGCCCACAGAAACTTTTTTGGGAAATCTTAATACGGGGAATTCTTCACTTCCCAGGTTTGGGGAAAGGGGCCCTATTTCCCTTTGGTGGGAATGTGACATCCCACGCCCCTTCCTGTACGTTTTAAGTTCCATCTTAACACAAATGTTTGTATTCTTTTCAGACGGGTTGGAAAGTGACAACATCGACTTAAAGGTGGGGACTGATTACCTGAAACTCCTTTTTTTTCTTCAGGGGATTCTCCTTTGATGGAGGGATGAATCCACTGTGTGGCAAAACGTTTCCTAAATTTAAAGTTTTCCCCCAAGCTTTTGAATATGTGTAAAATTTATAAACCCACCATTTTTTTTTTTCATAGAGGTGTTGTAGGTATGGTGGGCGGAGTGCGTTGGTGGGGGGGGGTAGGGTAGGGAAATGAGCAGTAGTGGGGGTTGAATATAGTGTTTACGGTGGAATGGGGGGACTTTCCCAAAAGCAGAAAATCCCTTTCCTTTTCCCAAATTTTTCCAAACTAAATGAAAAAATTGGGGACACTTGTGTAAAAGGGGGGAAATTTCTTTTTTGAGGAAACGTTTCGAAACAAGGGGCTTCATCAGCCCTTTACAAAAAGCAGGGAGGTGTTAAGGGGAGGAGGAGTTTGAGGTATGGGGTCCCTCACCCTTTGGAGTCGTTGTGATAAATCCATCAATTTGTGGAAGGGTCCCAGCTTAGCGCTTAGAGGGTGGGCCTTATATACGGTAGTCAGGTGAGGCGAAGCAGGGGGAGTTTGGGGTCATAGGGGAAACCCACCCCAATATTTAAAGGGTGGTCTTCGCCCAAAAGGGTTGGAAAAATTTTGAAGAATTTTTTGGGATCAAGATCCCATGATGTTTTGCAGTGTCTGACAGAGGTAAAAAAATTTATTTTTTAAAACTCCTTCCTTACACATTTCTGTTTGTTTTGGGGACGGGATTGAAGCCACTGTGTGGCAAAAACGTTTCCTCAATAAAGATTCCCTTATTTTCCCTTAAGGTCTCAATCTTAACTTGTGGGTTTTTTTTTAAACCATTTATCACACTTATTCTAAATTTTTAGATTGAAAATTTTCTTCCATTTTTTGGGCTTTGGTTTTCCTTGAAATAAACTTGCCCTGCAAAATTTTTAATTTATCGTGGGTTTTTCTACACCTCCCCCAAACCCCGACCCCAAAAAAACAGAGTCATTTATTTTGGGTTACCCTAGGTTAAAAAGGGCTACAACTTTGTGTAGTTTTAAAAATAGGTTAGAAAAATCATTAGTGTGTGTGAGTTGGATCTGACTAGCTTGTGCTACGAGGTCGGGGGTGCCATACTCCTTAAGTGAATATGCCCTGCCCTGACTAAGTTAGGGCATTGGTTTTAACCCGGTGGGGAGATTAAAAACCCTGCCCCCTATGGGCCAGTAGGTTTTTTGCAGTTTTCCCCTCTTTCATTTTTTTCTAAGGGCACTAAATGTGTAACTGTATTTAAAATTAAAACAAATTTTGGTTTTTTGCCTGGGCAGTGGTCCGCACCGTGGAAGGGGGTCCAGCCCCCGCGGGGAAGGGGGTTTTCCAGCCCCCGCGGGGAAGGGTTGGTCCACCCCCGTTTGGAAGGGTTTGGCCCAGCCCCCCCGCTGGAAGGTGGCCCAGAAACCCGTTTGGGGTGGGGTGGTCCAGCAGCCGCGGGAAAGGAAAAATCCAGCATCTATGGAATCTTTTTTGTGATGTCAAAAAGATCCCCAAATTTCCCCTAAAAAATCAAATTTAGTTATTTGGGAAAATACAATGTAAATTAAAAAAAAACCTCTATGTAGATTTTAACATTATGAAATTTTCACATTTAGTCACATTCCCCAAAATTTAAATTTTTTTCACTGTTTTAAATTTGAGTGGGAAAACAATGACCATTAAATTTTAATTTTTTCCTTACTTTTAAAAAAAAAAAAAAAGCTACATACCAAAAAAAAAAAAATTCCTCCTGGGGCCCAAAACCAAAAATTTTCCCGTGCACAAACCCCTAGGTTTAAATTGTTTTAAATTGGGCCCCTTGTATTTCCCTATTTTATTTTGTTTTTTTTTTTTTTTCCCGTAAAAATTTTCCCCCGGCCCCACTAATACACTGATTCGGTTTGCAATATTTTTTGGGAATTTAAAAGTACAAATTCACCAATTTTTGGGCCCTTTTAGTCTTGAACAAAAGTATTTCTGCTGTAATATTTTTCCTATATTTTTTTTGTATTACTTTTTCCTTCAAAATTCAGTAAACTATTTTTTTTTTCCCCTTTTCAAAACAATTACAGAAAACAACTTCATTTCTGTAAAAAAATCACCAGAAAAACACTTTATTTTTCTTTTTTTTTTCCAAAACAAAACAATTTTTTTCCCTTTTTTCAAATTTTCCCGAACGGAGACTCGACTTTATGAGTTCATGTAAATTTCATGTTCCAGTGTTTTTAAAGTTCCTTTAATTTAGGGGTGATTTTGGGAAAGCCCCGCGATGACGAAACCGGGCCCCCGGCGCTTTGCTGCCAATTTAAAATTTTAAGTTTTTATAACGGGACTTGCTGGGAAAGATAGATGTCCTTTTCCAAAACACCTGTTCACTCGATCTGCCCTGTGTAAATGTGAAAATTCCCGTTTGCCTTTTATAGAAAGCTTAAATTTCCCTTTAAAAGGGTGGTTTATTTTAAATACGAAAGAGTTTTTTATATATTAATTTTGAAATGAGTTCCCAATTTACCATTTTTTATCAGTTTTATCGTTGGATTTTAAAAATAAATTATTTTTTGTTTAAGGCCCTGTAGAAAATTTTTAAAGTTAATAGAATACAATGGGGAAATGCAAAACGGGAAAAAGGAAAATAAATTTGTAGGGGTTTTTCCCCCTCCAAATTTTTGTTCTTTACTCGGAATCCCTTTTTCCCAAATCGGTTTCAAAAATTTCAACTTTTGGGTTGATATATCAAAAGATTCATGGGACTATTAGTTTACGTGGATGTACATAATCCTTTCCCAATTCCCACCCCCACTAACTGCTTTTTGAAATTTTGGGAAAAAGATTGATGGCCCTAAACCCAAATAAAACTCGAGGCTGAGGGACTGATTCCCTAAACTAGTACTCATTCTTTTACCATTTTATCTTGTTTTGGACTGATTAAAATGGTTTAGAAAAAAATTTTTCCCAAACAAAGTTCCCCAAGTGTTGCCCCAAAGTTCCCCAAGTGTTCCCACAAGATACCCAAGTGTTGCACAAGTACCAAGTGTTGCACAAGATCCCCAAGCTTTGCACAAGATATCAAATGTTGCACAAAGTTCCCCAAAAGTGTTTGAAAAAAGTTACCCAAGGGGTTGAAAACAAGTTTAACCAAGGTTGCACAAGAACCAAAAGTGTTGCACAAGATCCCCAAAGTTTTGCACAAAATCCAAGTGTTGCCAAAAAAAGATACCCAAGTGTTCCCACAAGTCCCCAAAGTTTTGCACAAAGTACCCAAGTGTTGCACAAAAATTTTCCAAAGTGTTGCAAAAGATACCCAAGTGTTGCAAATTTTTACCCAAAGTGTTCACAAGATACCCCAAGTTTTGCACAAAAAACCCCCAAGTGTTGCACAAGATACCCAAAGTGTTCCCACAAGAAAACCCAAGTGTTGCACAAGATCCCAAAAGTGTTTGCAAAAAGATCCCCCAAGTGTTGCACAAGTTACCCAAGTGTTGCCAAAAATACCCCGTTTTGGAACAAGTCCCCAAGTGTTGCACAAGATACCCAAAGTGTTGCACAGACCCCAAAAGTGTTGCACAGTATTCCAAGTTTTTTGCAAAAGATCCCCAAAAGTGTTGCACAAGTTTACCCAATTTGTTGCACAAGATATCCAAGTGTTGCCCCAAAAATACCCAAGGGGTTAAAAAAGAATCCAAGTGTTGCACAAGATTTCCAAGTTTGCAAAAGATACCCAAGTTTTGAAAAAGTTTCCAAATTTTTTGCAAAAGATACCAAAAGTTTTGGGAAACAAGATCCCAAATTGTTGCCAAGATACCAAAAGGTTTGCACAAGATAAAAAAAGTGTTGCACAAGTTACCCAAGTTTCCCAAAAGATCCCCAAAGTGTTGCACAAAAATCCCAAAAGGTTGCAAAAGATACCAAAGGGGTTTGCACTAGAAAACCAAAGTGTTGAAAAGATCCCAAAATTTTGTTGCCAAGTACCCAGTGTTGCAAAAGGGAATCCCCAAAGTTTTGACAAGAAAACCCAAGTGTTGCACAAGTCCCAAAGTGTTGAAAAGATACCAAAGTGTTGAACAAGTTTCCCCAAAGTGTTGCAAAAAGAATATCCAAAGTGTTGCACAAGTTACCCCAAGTTTTTCACAAGTCCCCAAAAGTGTTGCACAAGATACCAAAGTGTTGCACAAGATAACAAGTGTTGCCCCAAGATCCCCAAGTGTTTGCAAAATTTCCCCAAGTTTTGGCACAAAAATTCCCCAAGTGTTGAAAAGATCCCCCAAGTGTTGCACAAGTTCCCAAAAAGTTTTGGCACAAGATCCCCAAAAGTGTTCCACAAGACCCCCAAGGGTGTTGCACAAAAAATTCATTCATCAAATTTGGGTTGGGTTTTTTCAAAACCCATTTTTATAACAATTTCCCCTGTTTTCCCTAAATTAGGAGTTTCCTTTTTAATAACGTTAAAGTACCCCTCGAATTAGGGTTCCCCTTTAAAAAACTTTTCAAGCTACATCCAGAATTTTGGAGGAAACCTTTAATAACGTTCAAGCTACCCTCAGAATTAGGAGTTCCCTTTAATAACGTTCAAGCTACCCCTCAGAATTAGGGTTCCCTTTAAAAAAGTTAAAGTCCCACCTCAGAATTAGGATTTTACCTTTTTAAATGGGGGTTTAAAATACACCTCAGAATTGGGATTTAAATTTTAATTTAAACGTTCAAGTACACCTCAGAATTAGGGGGTTCCCTTTAAATTTAAACTTAAAGCTACCCCTTTGAATTAGGAGTTACCTTTAATAACTTTTCAAGAAACACCTAAAATTTTGGAGTTCCCTTTTAATAACGTTAAAAGTTTACACCTCAGAAATTAGGGTTACCTTTAAAAACGTTAAGCTACACCTCGGAATTGGGAGTTCCCCTTTAAAAAACGTTCAAGTTTTACACCTCTTTTTTAAAGGAGTTCCCTTTTAAATTTAACGTTAAAAGCTACACTCAGAATTAGGAGTTCCTTTAATAACGTTAAAAGTACCCCCCAAAATTTAGGAGTTCCCTTTAATAACTTTAAGCTACACCTCAGAATTAGGAGAAAACCCTTTAATAACGTTCAAGCTACACCTCGGAATTTGGGAGTTACCTTTAAAAAAACGTTCAAGCTACACCTAGAATTTAGGGTTACCTTTAAATAACGTTCAAGCTACACCTCAGAATTAGGATTTCCCTTTTTAATAAAGTTCAAGCTACACCCTCGAATTAGGAGTTACCTTTAATAACGTTAAAGGGAACACCCAGAATTGGGGAGTTTACCTTTAATAACGTTCAAGCTACACCTCAAAATTTTGGAGTTCCTTTAAAACGTTAAGCTAAAACCTTTCCAGAATTGGATTTCCCTTTTAAATTTAACTTTTAAAGCTAACCCCCGAATTGGGAGTTACCTTTAAAAAACGTTAAAGCTACACCTCAGAATTGGGGAGTTACCTTTAAAAAAGGGTTCAAGCAAACTCCTAAATTAGGGGGGGTTCCCTTTAAATTAACGTTCAAGAACCCCTTTGGGAATTTAGGAGTTACCTTTAAAAAACGTTCAAGCTCCCACCTCAAAAATTAGGAGGTTACCTTTAAAAAACGTTAAAGGCTACACCTCGGGAATTGGGAAATTTTAATTTTTTAATAAGTTAAGTACCCCTTCGGGAATTGGGAGTTCCTTTTAAATAACGTTCAAGCAAACCCCTTTCAAAAATTTGAGTTCCCTTTAAATTAAATTTTTAAAAGTTTTACACCTCAGAATTAGGATTTTCCTTTTTAATAACTTTCGGCAAAACCCCTTAAGAATTAGGAGTTACCTTTAATAACTTTAAGCAAACCCCTCAAAAAATTTGGATTTTCCTTTTATAAGCTCAAGCTACCCCTCAGAATTGGGAGTTCCCTTTTAAAAAAAGTTCAAGCTATCCTCAGAATTGGGAAATTTAAATTTAATAACGCTCAAGTTTAACCCCCTCAGAATTCTGGAAGTTACAGATTAAATTCAGAATGCTGGAACGATTTTCCAAATTTTCCGGTCAAAAAGACCCCCTAACCCCCCCAAATTTTTCCCCAAAAATTTTAAATTACTATTTTCTACAGGAAATGGCAAAAAAGGGCCTAGCTGACATCAAAGGCATATACTATATTAAAGCCCATTGTTGTGCGAGAAAATTTCGGGCAATTTGGGGAAAAAATTTTTGCCCTGGGATGGGGCCCCCCCAAAGTCGACAAACCCCCCAGGTATCCACTTTATGATGGGTAAAACCAGGGAAAAAAACCCAGGTAAAGGAAAAACACCCCAAAAAGTTTTTAAAAACCTCACCTGGTCAAACCCAAGGACACCCCGCCTTTGTGAAGCGAGAATTTTACCACCAGGCCCACGGGCCCCCGAAATTACCGTACACCCAACACTAAAAAATTTAAAAACCTATTTTATGAGACCAGGTGTTTGAAGGGAAAAAAAAAACTAATCTTTATGGGAAAACGAAAAAAAAAAAAATTTGGGAACTAAAAAAGGGCTTAAGTTCGGGGATAGGTAAATTAACTATGTTCGGGTAAAGTTCCCCACAAGTATACCAGGATGCGAAAGGGGCAACTCGGTATTGATTTGGGTTTGAACAAAGCTTCCCCACTAGTGTTTTCCGGCGGGAAATAATTTTCATCACCCGAGTTCCCAGGGGAAAAAAGGGTTTAAAAAATTACCGAAAACTTTGGGAAAATTTTAAAAAACCAAATAGCAGTCAAAAGGTGAACCTTCACTAAAACGTTTGGGGGGGGGCCCAAAACGTGGGCTTTAAAAAGTCAAAAAAACAGATCGGGTTTAAACCCCCTTTTTAATTTCTAAAACTAAGGAACGTGTTTTTAGTTTTTCGCAAAAAAAAGTAACAAAATTTCTTGGCTTCTTTTCTAGAAGATAAAAAATTTAGAAGCCCTTTCAGGTTTTTTCTTCAAACTCAAATTTTATCCTTGGTTACCCCCTATTTTGATTGCTGCTGTTCTGGTCCCGTATTACAGAATGGTTTAAATACTCTTCAAAAACCCTTTCAGAGAAGGATAAAAAAAGGATGACCCCCATGTATCAGAAATTTTCACTATGGGGAAAATAGACTGAGGGCCCTAAAATTCTGCACTCTTAAAAGGGGCGTGGGAATTAGGGGGGATTTGATTGGGGTTTGTATAAATGGAAAAACAGGAAAAAAGGGGATGTAAATAGCGTGCGGGAAAAATTTCCACCCAAAGGGGACAGGACTCGCACCCAAGGGTTTCAAGTTGGAAAAAATCAGATTCGGGAAAGGAATGGGAAAAAGCATTGGTTTGGTAATAGGTTGTGGATGAGTGGAAAAAATTTCCCCGGGATTTCAGTTATTGAGGTTTTAAAACCCGTTTTGTGGGTTTTAAATAGGTTAGATAAATACGTGTGTGGGTGTGGGTGGGTGTGGGGTTTGGCCCTGACTTGTTGTGTTTGCTTTTTTGGGGTCCATGCTCTTCCGGGAGTGGAGGGACCCGGGATTGGGTGGGTCTTTTGGGGGTTTAAACCCAGGGGGTGGGGGGGGAGACATGGACTTGCTCCGCTAAGGTCAGTAGGCCTGTTGCAGTTTTCCCTTCTTTCTTATAAAAATTAAAAAGGAACGAAGGAACACTGCAGAAGGCCTTTACTGGCCCATGCAAAGGCAGGCCCCAAGTTTTCCTACCGGTTAAGCCCAATCCCCAAACCAAAATTGGGTAAAGGTCAAGGGGCCACAAAGCCCTTAAAGGCCAAGGAACAGGCCAACCCACCTTACACCAAGGTTTTTCCAACTTTAAACTCAAAACCCCCAAATTTCCACTAAGGTTTTTATAAACCCAAATTTTTAAAGCCCCAAATTTTTCCCTTTCCTTTCCTTAAATTTCTGGATTTTTCCCAAACTTAAAAACCATTCCAAAAACCCGGGGAAATTTTTTCCAAAATTTTTAATCCCCTTTTAATTTATTTTTTCCCAATTTAAACATTTCATCCCCCTTTTTTGGGCCAGAGGTTTTCGGGGCCCAATTATTTTTAAACATCCCCTTTATTTTTCATTTTTCCTTTTACACAAAATTTTTACCCCTTTTTTTAAAAATTTATGGGTACCAAAATGTGAAGCAAGGGCCCTTTATTCCCTCTTAGGGAAGGTTTTGAAACAGGGGAAAACCCTTTGCCCCCCTTTGAAAACATTTTTCCGGAATTATACCCCATTTTTTAATTTTATTAAACCAAAACTTCCGCTGTTTTTTTCCAACTCATCTTTTCCCCTTTAGAAAATTTAACCCCAAAAACCCAAAAAAACAAAAACCCCTTAACCCCCCCCTGGAAAAAAATTACCCCTTTTTTTCCCCCCCCCCCCCCCCCCCCCCAAACCCAACCCCCCCCCCTCCCCCCAAAAAATTTCCCCCCCCCACTTTTTAATTTTTCCCCCCTAAAAAAACCCCCTCTAATTTGGGACCCTGCCCAAAAAACCTTCTGAAGTCCATATCCCAAAATTTATATTTTCCCATACCATGATCAAACCTCCTAAAATCCCCTTAGTAAAAAAAAAGTTAATAAATTGAAAAGGGCGGGAAACCCCCCCTTTGAAAAACCATGCTGAGATTCGTTGATTAATTTATGTTTTTAAGGTGGCTACGAACGGCCCTTTCGGCCCAATTATTGTTTCCCATAAATTTTCCCACTTGGAGGTAAGGTTTAAATTGGTTTTTAGTTCAAAGGCAAGGCCCTGTTCCCGGGTTTTGAAAATGGTATCACATTTGCCTTTTTCCCCCCTTATTGGCACCTGCCTTTTTGGTTAGTGATATGTTTAAAAAGTTTTACCCCCAAAAGGTGTTTTGCTAAGCCCCTTTTTTTACATTTTTTTAGGCCCCTTTTGATTACATTTAAACAGGGGGGGGATTTGTTAGGTTTTAATTTATCTTTTTGCCCTAAGGCCCATGCCCACTGTGACCCTAATAGTGCACAGTTTATTTTTTTCCTGTTCTAAAAATTTTTCTTTAGGGAAATATCGTGGTTTCCCCTTTGTGAAAAAAATGAGAGGAAGTTTGTTTTTAAAAATTTTTTAACATTTCCTTATCATTTTCAAGGAGCTAAACCCGAGGAATTTTGAGGGGGGTATCTTTTTTCCCTGATTTTAACTTCTGTATCCCTGAAAGAATCCTTTTGGGTTGGGTCTTCGATTCTCTTGCAATTTAACCTAAATAATCTTTTTTGTTTTTCTAATTCCTTTTTTATTTCTCTCTTTAACTGAAATACCCTTTTTTCCCCCTTTGGCCCCTCTCCTCTTTTGATTTTGTATATATCCCTCTCTTTTAAACCAATCAGATTTTTTAAATCTATTGTTCATCCATTTAGGTTAAATTTTTGTTTGATTGATTACCCTTTTTGGAACAAAAATTTGACTGAGCAGCTAAAAACTTTTTGCCCGGGAAAAAGCTTTTATTTCCCCGGGCAAACCCTTCACCCCTACCTCCCCTTGTCGGGTCATTCCAGTTCAGCCCCCCAAAAGTAATTTTTCAGCCCCTAAAAATTTCAGCCAAGGGGAAAGTCGGGGAAAGGAGCCCTTGAATTTTCCCAAATTATTGGGGAAATTTCCCAATAAATTTTTTTAAAAACTGGGGTGATTTGTGATCCCTTTCCCAAGCTCTTTCTTTAACCTCGTTTTTTAATTAAATTTAGTTTTTCCCCTACTGGCAAAAACCCAAGTCAAGGAGGTTTTTTTTTTCCCTTTGTTGGCTTCTGTCCAAAACTGTTTTAAAAAACAACCCTGGATCGTATCAAAAAAGGGTTCCCCGGGACTCTAAAATTTCCCTGTAAAATTGTTTCCGTCAATTGTTATATTTAAAATTCTCCCATTTGCAAAACATTTTCGTTTGTTTTTTGCCTTAGGGAATTTTTTTCCATAAAAGTTTACTCCCACCCCCTTTCAAGTTTTGGGGGCCCCTGAAAATTTCCACCCAAAAATTAGTTTTTCTCGGCCTCGAAAAGGGTGAAACCCAATAACAGATTCAGGGGTGAGGCTTCTTATTTAATATCTTGTCAACAAATTTTTTTAAAATTGGGTCTCTGACATACATCGCTACTCCACCCCTTTCCCGTTGACCCCGTCAGTTGGGAAAAATTTATAGCCTTGTTTTGTGGCTTTTTAGAGGGATCTCTCTAAACTTTAAAATTTTGGAAAGGGCCCCTGTTTGCAAAAATATCTATGTTTTTCCGCACTTGCAATTTTTTTCTTAGGGCCCCTCTATCTTATTTATTACACTCCTTTCCCATTAGTATAGTAAACCTTAAGGGAAACTAGGGCCCTTTTTGCCCCTTGGGTGGCCCCCCTTTTTTTGCTGACCTGATCTATTTTCTTTATTTAAAAACTTCATGCTGAATGCCTTTTTTTTTTACATTTTTCTGTTTCCAAAAACCCCCTGTTTGCAACCTGTTGTTTCCCACAAACCCCATACCTTTTATTTCCATCATTGGTTTTTAATAATGAAAAATGGGGCAAAAAAAAAAAAGGTCAAGCCCATGGGTTTTTTCAGGGTCTACTGGCCCTTTGGGGGCACCTCCCCCCACCAACCTTTCATCCCTCCCGTTTAAATTTAAACCTATTTTTTTAGCTACTAAAGTAATTTGCTTTCAGTGACTATCAGGAGTTTGTTCCCGTCATCCCCCAACCCCTAACCCGGGAAAAACCAAATTTCTTTAAATTTCCCCTTCTAAATAAAAAAAATCAAAATTCCCCCCCATGCGCGAGCTGTAATGATACTTTTTTTATAGATGGGAATTTGGGTTTAGAGAATCGACATGTTGAAAATTAGACCCCAAGTGCAAACTCTTGGTATCTTTTTTGAGGAAAAAGTTTCGCCAAACAAGTGGCCCTTTATTTTAGTCCCCTACGTAGGAGAAAAATTTTAGAACAGTCCTTTAATCTTGAATAGAAAAACCTATTCAAGGGTTGATTTGGGCCCGAAAAACATCGACTCAAGGTTGAGGGAAATGATTACCCATTTCCTCCTGTTTTACAAGGGTTTTTCCTAAGTATGGACTGATGAAGCCCCCTTTTGTGGCGAAACGGTTTTTCCCCCAAAAAAAATACCCCAAAAGGTTTCGCTTTTGGTTTTAAATTTTAATTCAAAATTTTTTTACACGGTATTTTTTTGACCCTTTTATTTTTTCCCATCTTCCCAAAGGTGCATTTTAAATATTGTCTTAGTTTTACGTTAAACCCGTGCAAATTCAGTGCTGTCAAACCTCTTTTAGGAAAAAGGTTTTTTATAAGTGGGATTAATCTTGTTTCTTGTAATTTTCCAGCACATTTAAAGTTACTCATGTAGTAAGAAATAAGAAAGAAAGGGAAAAACTGCAAAAAACTTCCCGAACCCATGCGGGCGGTCCCTGTCCCCCCCCCACCCGGATAAGCCTAGTGACCCCAAAAAAAGTCTGGTCACCTCCCCTAAAAAAAGGAGCTCGGCACCAGACCCCGCAAAAAAAAGCTAGTCGGTCCAACTCACACCCACCCCACCCCTCATGTATTCATCTAAAACCCATTTTTAAAATTTAAAAATTTTTTTTAGCCCTGAATAAAATTTTATTTGGGAGTTTGTTCCATCATTCCCCCAAACTCTATTACCCAAACCCGTGCTTTTTATATCCTTCCCGAATCTGAATTTTGCCAACTTGGAAAACCCAAATTTCTTTCGGGGTCCTGCCTTGGCTGGAAATTTTTTAAGACGCCCAATTTTACCCCTTTATTTATTTCCCCCTTTTCCATTTCTACACCTCGATCTTTCCCCCCTTTAATTTACGCCCTTTCGAGATAGCTGAGGGGGCCCCGAAAATTTCACTGTCCCCCTTAGGGAAAATTTCTTTTCAATTTAGATAAATTTTGTCTTCCCCCCTCTGTACGTTTTTCCCGAGCATTTTTATCCCTTCTGTAATACGGTGGGCCAAAAACTGGGCCCGATAGTCTAAATGAGGCCTTAACCAAAGGATATATTTTTAGGGTTGGGAAAAAAACCCGAGGCTTCTATTATTTATACTTCTAGATATGAAGCCAAAAATTTGTTAGTTTAAATTTCGAAAACCCCTAAAGCCCCTGTTGTCTTGGTTTTTTGATTTCGCTAACCGAAAATCCTAAATATTTTTGCCCTTCAGTAGTATTTAAGATCTACATTATTTATTTTTTATGTCGCATGGTTATTTTCCTATCCAACATTTAGAATTTGATTTTTTTCTATTTTTAAAAATGCCCTTTTCCCACTTCTCCGACCCTTGCATCAGTTATTCAATTATCCTGGAGTGCTTAGTATCCTCATTAGAATAAATTGGGGCGGCCCCTGTTTCGGGTGTCATAGCAAATTTGCCCTTTTTTTCGCTATTTTTTTCCCTCATCTATGTCGTTTAAAGTTAAAAAGTCAACACCCCCCTTATGACGTGCCCCCATTTGATTTTTCCCCATTTAAAGAAAACCCCTTTTGCTTTCCTTTTGTCAAACCATGGGGCCTTTTTTTTTTTTACTCAGGAAAAAAAATTTTTTTCCTATTCCATGTGTCCTTTTAAGTTTCCTTTAATAGCCTCTGATGTGGAACTCTATCCCCAAAACCTTTTCTGAAGCCAAAAATACACAATATCATATTCATTTCCATGATCTACTCCTCAAGCACCATAGTGAAAAAAAGTTTTGTAAATTGGTAAAAGGATGCCCCTTTTGGGAAAAACCCTGTTAAGGTTATTAAAACCCAATTTTGTTGGGCCCTTTAAGATGGCTACGAATTGTTTGGAATTTTAAAGTTCCCCTAAATTTTTTCCCCCTATGGGGGTTTAAAATTTCTGGTTATTTTTCGAAGCCCAAAGGGTTTTTTACCGCCCTTTTAAAAAAGGTATTCATTTGCCCTTTTCCACTTTATCAGGCAAATATGCCGTTTGTTTTTTGATATTGTTTAAAAAAATTTGCAAAAAGGTTTTTCTAAGTTCCTCTTTTCATTCCTTTTTTTCGGGGAAAAGAAATGCACAGTTTCATAATCCAAATTTAGGGCCCTTAAACCCAAGGGGTGTATGAAGTTGATGTAAATTTGAGGACTGTTTTCTATTTTATACACCTTAATTTAAGGCTAAGAATTGTTTAAAACCTTATTGCTAAACCCCTTATTTCACTTGTGTAAAGATATAGATTTTCAGCTAACCTTTTCCTATTAGATTAAAATTTAGATTTAATATTTATTTAGTTCATAAGGGCCCTTGGGTTTTTTTCATTTTTTTTTGTTTAAAAATTTTAAAATTTTATCTCCCACAAACTCGGATCTTTTTGTTGTCTAAACTGGATCTTCGAATTTGACGGCCTAATTTTTTGTTTCATCACCCCCGTTAATTTCACTTATTTTTTCTACTGCCTGTTCAATTTGTATAATAGTGAATAATAAAGGATTTTACACATTTAGCACTGTGGAACCCCTAAATGATGCCCTTCCCCCTCTGATTTCTTTCCCCCTTTAGTGCAAACTATTGTTGGGCCCTTTGGTTTTTTCAATCCCTACTTTTTCAAAAAAGTCTCCTATGTAAAGGGATATTTATTTCGCCCTTCACCCGTTCAAACCAAAAGGGGACCCTTTCTAAATTTGCAAGGGCAAATTAAAATGACAGAAGTAAGATATATGGGGGGCAGGTAGGAAGTAAAAGGGGTTTGCAGCATTTGAGTTAGGGGAAGGAGAGGGGAAAGGCGAGGTAATAACCCCGGGGGAAAAAATACCTGGAGAGTTTAAATTTTCGGAAAAGATAACAAAAAATGGGCGAGGTAAAATTGTTCCTGCAAAGGGAAAAATGAAAGTTATTGCCTAACAGAGACCCGGCCCCCCAAACTGAAAATTTGGGGACTTGTTGGTGAATGTCTTTTATACAAGGGAATAAATTTTTCCCCACAGAATTTAGTCTATAGCCCTGGAGGCGAGTTTATATGTATGTTTGGGGGAAAATTGAAAAATAAAATCAAAAAGTTTTTAAAAAACAGGAGGGGGGAAACGGAAGCTATTTTTGTTTTAGTTTCTTAAAAAGGGGCCCTGATTAAAACAAATCTTAGGGGGTGAAACTACAGACCCCCCGAATTAGACAAAGACTAGTGGGCATGGGGGAAACCCTTTTTTGGGGCGTTTGTTACGAATTTGTCTTTCTATTGGGAGAATTCAAATTTTTAGGGAAAGCTGAAATTTGGAACAAATTTTTACATTTAAAAATTTTGATATCTAGTATTTCGGAAATGAAGAGGAAGGAATTTTTATTGCCCGGGGGAGAGAGGGAAGGTTTTGGTGGAGGAGGGGTGTTTTGGGGGGGGAAAACGGGTGTTGGTTTAAGGGGGGAAGGGGAGTGGGAGTGTTGAAAAAGGCAGGGGGGGGGGAAGGGTTTCGTGGAAAGTGGGGGGTTGTGGACCCAGAAAATTTGGGATTGTGAGGAGGGGGGGGAGTGGAAAGGGGGGGGGAGTCTTACGAGAGCGGTAAGCAGGGGGGGAGTGGAACTGTGTGGGTTTGAGTGGGGGTTTTTTTAGAAAAGGAGGGTTTTGAGTTGTATGTAGGGAGTGTTTGTGGGGGCGGAACCCGTGTGGGAGTGGGGTTTTTGTTTGGGGTGCGGGAACGGGAAAATATTGTTGGGATTAAAAGTTTGGGAGTTTGGTGGAGGAGCGAGTGTTTTGTGGGGGCGGGGAGAGCGTTTGGGGTCGGAAGGCAAAGTTTTGTGAAATTGTTTGTTGTTTCATAGGGGCAATGTTCTTAAAGATGAGAGGGGGGGGGGGGTTTTGGGGAATGCTTGTGGGGAGTGGGGGGGGGGTGTGTTTGTGGGGGGGGGAAACGTTATTGCGTTTGGAGGAAAAAGGGTATTATGTGAGAGGAAGGGGGGGGGAAAAGGGGGGAAAAGGGGGAAAAGCGGGAACAAAACACACACCTTCCGGGAAAAAGATTCTGGCCCTGCAAACTACCCCCCACCCCCTCATAAATTTCAGGGCCTTCTAAGAATTTTCCCTCACATCCACCAAAACCCCGAATTTTTGTTAAAGAAAAATAAGAAGGGAAATTTTTGAGGGTAAAACGTTTTTAAATTTTTTTTAAAAAATCCGCCCATTCCCACCAAGGCAGGGGGGCCGAAAAAAAAAAACTTCCCAAAAATCTTTTACTCCCTCAAATGTCTTGCCCGGGGGGTAAATTCACACTACAGTTATTTAAAAATGCAAATTTTCCCCCCCCCTCCTTCAGAGTGGGAGGCACTGTACTTCCCATCTCCAGGGGTTTAAATCCAGGCCCGCCCGGGTTTCCCCGAAAACCCCCTTTATAAATGTTATTTGCTAAAACCCCCAAACACACACCCTTTTTTAAAAATCATTTGTCTCCCCTTCTTCCTATCAAATTTCTCTTTTATGGGACGCTTGTGGAAGTCCCAAACCCCCCCTCACACAAAACCTCCTTTACCCCCCCCAACCCCCTTTCCCTTTGGGCCGGGCCCTCTCCGCCTTCCTTTTACTACAGATTTATACACCCCCCCGAAATCATTTTTGTTTTTTTTTCTTTCTTCCCACATGTCCGAACCCCCTTAACAAACCCCCCTTTGCCCCCCAACCTTTTTCCAAAATTTTGAAAATTTTTGGGAAATTTCTGGGATTTTTATTAACACACCATTGCCCTCAGACATGCCCTCTCCAAATTTCCTCCAGGGCCCCCCTTCATTGCAAAATTCATCCCCCCATGCCCTTTAAACCCTTTCAAAGGGCGTTTTGTTTCAAATATACCCCTTAAAACATTCCCTTTTTTCTTTTTCCCCGGACAAAGTTTTTTTCTCTACAGGGGTCCTGAGTGCACCAATGACCCTTTTTTCCCCCCATTAATTCTGTGATTCACCTCCTCCTTTATAGACTTTTTCTGCTGACCGTCCACTCCAAATATTGAATACATTCACCTCCCCCATCTCTCTCCCTTTCCCGTCTTTATATCCAACTTTCGCCACCTAATTTTATCCTCATAAACCCTTTCCCCTTTTCCAAAATTAATTTTAAAATTTTTTTCTTTTTACCCTTTCCAAGTTCTTATGAAGAAAAAAAACCCTGTATTCAAGAACAATCTTTTACCCGGGTGTCCCGAAATTAATCATCAGAGAAAAAAATAAGAAAGGAAAAAATTGAAAATATTTTATATGAAACCTTTAAAGGTGGGGGAATGTCCAAACCCCAAGAGGCGACTCTTTTTTTTTCATCAAAATTTCTAAAAATGTCAAAGCTTGTGATCTGTTCCAAAAAGAAAAAATTTTTTCCCCAAAAAATAGTAATTTTTAAATTTTTAAAATTTCCCCAATTGGAATTTTTCATTTCCTTTCTGTTGTGGAGTTTCTTTTGTTTTAGCCCGAAGAAGTTCCGGTCAAAAACTTATAGGGAAAAGGGGTATCATGTTGGTACTGCCCAACCCAAAGTATCAATAATCCTTATTTTGGGCATCGGTTTTTTAAACAAAATGGTTTTATTGAATTTTTGGGTTTTTCAGGGTTTGGGGTCTTTAGATATGGTGCTAATTTATCCCCGGGTTTTTATGATATTTCTAGAGGGGGTCCTTTTAAAACCCTTTTTAAGGTAAACAACGGGCCCAAATTTCCCTTTTGAATTATCTGAAATTTTAAAACATTTTTGCGGCGAGCAAAAAAGCCCAAAACTAGAAAATGTTATTTTTTAAATTTAAAAAATTTGTTACCTTTTCCCGGGCGAAATTTTTTCCCAAGATGTACGGGAAAATGGATCCAAATTTGACGGGAGGTAGGGGCAATTTTTTAATTAAAAATTTAAAGGGGAAACCCAGTATCGACTTTTTGCTCTCCCTTAAAAAATTAAAAAATCTGCGATTTATATAGGGCTTTTTCCCCTGATTTTTGAGGTCTTTAAAGTTAAACCCCTTGGGAGGGGAAAGCTGTGCCTCTGCCTATTATTGATAAAAGCCTTTATAAATTTTATAATGCTTCTTTTTACAAATGGTTTTCACATAAGCGTAAAACCGGTATTGTTACATCCCTTCCAAGTGATATCTGCTTTTCCCCAAAACAAGAAAGGGTTTATCAGAAAAGGGGAAATTTCCTTTTTAAAAATTCGTGGAGTATTTTTACCAAATATGTAAGCCTGAGGTGGATATCCAAAATGATATGCGAATGTTTCCCTCTACTTTTTAACCCAAAATTTTTGTAGTGACTTCCACTTGGGGAAAAATCCAGACATAAAAATTTTTCTTCCTTAGGCTTCAATTTTCATGGCCCCTTTTTTGCGGGAAACTCAAATATTTTCCTGGGGGTTTAGGCCCAAAAACAGTATCTTGGGGGCCTTTTTCTTTAAAAATTTTAAATTTTTTACAATCACTTCCTAACAAGAAAAAAGGCGTTTCTTTTAGTTTAACTTTCCAAGAACTAAGAAAAATCATCCGTAGTTTTTTTGGTCTGTAAATTTCTATGCTAAAAAATTTTTTCCGTAACATTACATATCTTACAAAAATTTTTTCGGGGGTTTCCTTAAAAAGGGGTTTTTTTTAAAAAAAGGGCCCCCCAGAAATATCGAGAAAGCTCGGGTTAAATTCCCCTAAAAGTCCCAATTTCCCGAAAAATCCCAAAAAATCAACAAACCATTTTGTTTTAAAAAATAATTTTCAGATACGGGTTTGGTGTGGATGTTTTTTTGGCCGAAAAACTTCTTTCCCGGTTTAACAAAAAATTCCACAATTTGAAAAAGGGAAGTTTCCCTCCATTTTTGTGGGGAATTTTGAACTTAAATTTTATTTGTTTTGGGGAAAAAGGTTCATTTTGGAGGAAAAGGGTTTAAAACCAAATGATATATCAGAATTTTTTAAAGGGGAAAAAACAGTCGCCCTTTTTAGGGGGACAGTGCCCCCCAAATTTTTATAGTTTAATTTTTTTTCTTTTGAACCCGGTTAAAATTGTGGGCAGTTTGGAAAAATTGTCTTTGCAATACACCCACTTTTTTTTAAAACTTCTTCCTGTATTTAAATTTTTTTTAATTCTGTGGAAATATAATTCTTGGTATGGAGAAGTGTGGGGGGAAAAGTTCATTAGTTGGGAGTTGAAATATGAGTAGTGGTAAGAAGTTTGAAATTGGCCCGAATGCTTTTTCTGAAAGGGGTGTGCATTGTTTTTCCCCTACTTCTACCCCCGCCCTTTCATTTTCTGCCCCGATGGGGGGTTGACGTGGGACCCCCCGAAACCGGACTGCAGTCACTTGAATTTCTGCTTTTCCATCAAATCCCAAATGTTTAATTTTACTTAAATTTTGTCATTTTTTGTGTGTTTTGTTCAAATTTTGTTTAAACAAAAAACTTGAATTTTTTTTTTAAAGTTTATATTTGTTAAAAAGATCCAACCCGATTTACGTATTTTAACAAACATTTTTGTCCTCACCTTTCTTTGGGAAAACCTTTGACCCCCATGTGGGGTGCTTGTCCGGGGAAAGGGAAATTTTTTTTTTTTGCCTTGGGTTAAACCCGGCCCCTGGCAAAAGGGCAGGGCGGACAAGGCCCGGGGAAACAAAGGGCCTAAGCTGCGAGACAAGGCGGGCAGGGGGACCTAAGCTTCGATCCGAGACAAAAAACCTGCATCTTTTTAAAGAAAACTCATTTTTAGTGAAACTCTGCATGTTTAAAAGAAAATGTTTTTTTAAAAAGGGTGCCCCCCCTTATGCATCCTAAAACCATTCACCAGTTATTACCCAAACAAATTTTTTTTGGGGCTGAATTGGGCAATGAAAACCCCCCCCCCCCCCTTTTGGGAAAAATCAAGTACTTCGATTTACTAAAACACTACATTTCTGGGATTATCATTCCGATATGGGAAATCCCCAAAAAAATTACATCCACTAAATGACTCAGGAGCTTCGTGCTTCCCCCCCGCCCCCCCGCCAGCCCCCTATCCATTATTTTTATTATTCATTTTCTTATTTGCTTTGATTTTAAGGAAAATTTTTTAATTTTTTTAATTTTTAATTTTTTTTGGTTTCCGGTGGATTATATTTTTGTTTGTTTTTTTTATACAAGTTTAAACTTTTATAATAAAAAAACCTTTTTTTTGTGTTATTTGTTCTATGTTTATTTCCTCAGTTTACCCAGTTCCTCGGGGGTGACAGGGCCCGGTTTTTAAACCCTTTATAAAGGGCTGTTGTGTGGGGAAGGTACTTGCTTGAAGGGGGAGGAAGTGTTGTGTTCGGGAAATGTGTGTTGCGGGAAAGAAAAGGGTGAAATTTTTTGGGGAATTAGGATGGGGAGAGATGCGGAAATGAGGGGTGGGTGAAAATGCGTGTGTTTTTAGGGAGAAAAATGGGATTTTTTTGTTTGGAGAAGTTTTTTCGGGAGTAGGGGTGAGTGTAGTTTGGGAGGAGGGTCGAGGTATTTTGAGGGGGGGGGGAAAATGTTTAGGGTGTAGGGAGGGGGGTTAAAAGGGAGGAGGAAAATTATGGGGGAAAGGAGGGGGAGTGTTGTGGGGGTGTTGTGGGGGGTTGGGTTTTGGGGGGGTTTGGGGGGGGGTGTGTTGTGGGGGAGTGTTGTGGGGGAGATGGGGGTTTTTTGTGAGGGCAAAGTTGTGGGGGGGAGGGAGTGTGTTGGGGGAGTTGTGTGTTGTGAGGGAAAGGGGGGAGTGTGTTGTGAGGGAGGAGGGAGTGTGTTGTGAGGAATGAGTGTGTGTTGGGGGGAAGGGAGTGTGTTGTGAGGAAAGGGGGGGAAATGTGTTTGGGGGAAAGGGGGGAAATGTGTTGGAGGAAGGAGGGAGTGTGTTGTGAGGAAGGAGAGGGGTGTTTTGTGAGGAAAGGGGAGTGTGTTGTGAGGGAAAGGGGAGTGGTTTTTGGTAAAGGAGAGTGTGTGTTGTGAGGAAGGAGAGTGTGTGTTTTGAAGGAGGAGTGTGTTGTGAAGAAGGGGGGGAAATGTGTTGTGAAAAAAGGAGGGGAGTGTGTTGTGGAAAAAGGAGGGAAGTGTGTTGTTTTTAAGGAGGGAGTGTGTTGTGAAGAAGGGGGAGTGTGTTGGGGAAGAAAGGGGGGAGTGTGTTGTGAAGAAGGAGGGGGAGGGGTGTTGTGAGGAAGGAGGGAGTGTGTTTTTGATGGGGGAAGGGAGGGTGTTGTGTGGGGAGATGGGGGGGTGTTGTGAGTGAATGTTGTTTGGGGAGGAGGGGGGTGTGTTTGAGGAAGGGGGGGAGTGTGTTGTGAGGAGGAGGGGAGTGTGTTGTGACGAAGGAGGGAGTGTGTTTACGAAGGAGGGTGGGGTTTTTGTGATGGGAGAAGGGAGAGTGTTGTGGGGGAGGAGGAGTGTTTTGGGGGGGGGGGGAGGAGGGAGTGTGTTGTGGGAAGGAGAGTGTGTTGTGAGGAAAGGGAGTGTGTTGTGAGGAAAGGGGGAGTTTTGGGTTTTGAAAGAGAAAAGGGGGAGTGTTGGGGGGAGATGGGTGTTTTGAGTGAATGTTGTGAGGGAGGAGGGAGTGCGTTTTTTGAGGGAGGGGGGAGTGTGTTGCGGGGAAGGAGGGAGGGTTTTGGGAAAGGGGAGGGTGTTGTGAGGAAGGAGAGTGTGTGTTGTTTAAAGGGAAAGGGGAGTGTTTGTGGGGGAAGGAGAGTGTGGGGGTTTTTGAGGAAGGGAGTGTGTGTTGTGAGGGGGAAGGGGGTGTGTGGGGGTGGGGGAAGGAGGTGGGGGGGGTTTTTTGGGGAGGAAAGGGGAGGTGTTTATGAGGAAGGAGAGTGTTGGTTTTTGGGGGAAGGAGTGGGGTTTTTGTGAGGGGAAATGTGTGTTGTGAGGAAAGGGGAGTGTGTTGTGAGGGGGGAGAGTGGGGTGTTGTGAGGAAGGGGAGTGTGTGTTGTGGGGGGGAGGGGTGTGTTTTTTGAGGGGTGGAGGGGTATGTTGTGGGGAAAGGGGGGAGTGTGTTGGGGAGGAAGGGGGGGTGTGTTGTGAGGAAGGAGGGAGTATGTTGCGAGGAAAGGGGGGAAATGTGTTGGAGGAAGGAGGTGTGGGGTTTTTGAGGAAAGGGGAGTGTGTGTTGTTAGGGAGGGAAAAGTGTGTTGTGAGGGAGGGAGTGTGTTGTGGGGGGAAGGGGATATGGGTTTCGAGGAAGGAGGGGGTGTGGTTGGAGGAAGGAGAGTGTGTGTTGTGAGGAAAGGGGGAGTGTGTTGGGTTTTGAAAGGAGAGGTTTTTTTGTGGGAAGGAGAGTGGTTTTTTTTGTTTTTAAAAATTTTTCAAAAAGTGTTTTTCCAAGGAAAAGTTTTTCAAAATATTTTCCAAAAAAATTTTTTCCGGGGGGGAGAGTGTTTTGTGAGGAAGGAGAGTGTTTTTTGTTGGGGAAGGGGAGGTGTGTGTTGTGGGAAGGGGGGAGGGGGTTGCGAAAGGGAAAGGGGGGGTGTTTTGGGTTTGGGGGAAGGAGAGTGTGTGTTTCGGGAAAGGAGGTGTGTGTTGGGGAGGGAAAGGGGAGTGTTTTTTGTGAGGAAGGAGAGTGTGTGTTGTGAGGAAGGAAAAGTGGGGTGTGTTGTTTAGGAAGGAGGGGGTGTTTGTTTTTTTTAGGAAAGGGGAGTGTGTGTTTGGGGGAAGGAGGGAGTATGTTGGGGGAAGGAGGGGGTGTGTTGCGAGGGAAAAGGGGAGTGTGTGTTGTGGGAAGGAGGTGGGGTTGTGAGGGGAAAGGGGGAGTGTGTGTTTTGAGGAAGGAGGGGTGTGTTGGAGGAAAGGGGGGGTGTGTTTTCGAGGAAGGGGGAGTGGTTGCGAGGAAGGGGGGGTGTGTTGCGAGGGAAAGGGGGGGGTGGGGTTGGGGAGGAAAGGGGGGAGTGTGTTGCGAGGAAGGAGAGTTGTGTTGCGAGGAAAGGGGGGAGTGTGTTTCGAGGAAGGGGAAAAGGGGGGTGTTTCGGGAAGGAGGGAGTGTTTTTGCGAGGAAGGAGGGAGTGTTGTTGTGAGGGGAAGGGGGGGGGTGTTTTTGTGAGGAAGGGGGAGTGGTTTGTGAGGAAAGGGGAGTGTGTGTTGTGAGGAAAGGGGAAGTGTGTGTTGTGAGGAAGGAAAGGGGTGTGTGTTGTGAGGAAAAGGGGAGTGTGTTTTTAGTGAGGAAGGAGGGAGTGTGTTTCGGGAAGGGAGTGTTTGTTTTTGAGGGGGAGAGTGTGTGTTGTGGGGGAAGGAAGGGGTGTTGTTAGGGAAAGGGAGTGTTTTGTTGTGAGGGGAAAGGGGGGAGTGTGTTTTCGAGGAAGGAGAGTGTGTGTTGCGAGGAAAAAGGGGGTGTGTTGCGAGGAAGGAGAGTGTGTGTTTGGGAAAGGGGATTTTGTTGTGAGGAAGGGGGTGTGTGTTTTTGAGGAAGGAGAGTGTTTGTTGTGAGGAAAGGGGGGAGTGTTTTTTGTTGTAGGGAAAGGGAAAATGGTTGTGGGGAAGGAGAGTGTGGTTTTTTGAGGAAGGAGAGTGTGTGTTGCGAGGGGAAGGGGAGTGTGTTGTGAAGGAGGGAGTGTGTTGTGGGAAAAAGGAGGGGGGGGTTTTGTTTTTTTGGGTGGAGGGAAAGGGGGAGGTTTTGGGGGAATGGGGGGGTTTTGAGTGAATGTTGTGAGGGAAGGGGGGGGGGTTGTGTTGTGAGGAAGGAGGGAAATGTGTTGTGATAAAGGGGGGGAGTTTTGTTGGATGGGAAGGGAGAGTGTTGGGGGGGGGAGATGGGGGGGGGTTGTGAGGGGAAAGTTGTGAGGGGGAGGGGTGTGTTGTGAGGAAGGAGGGAGTGTGTTGTGAAGAAGGGGGGAGTGTGTTGTGATGTAGGGAAGGGGGAGGGGGTGGGGGGATGGGGGGTGTTGTGAGTGAATGTTGTGAGGGAGGGGGGGTTTTGTGTTGTGAGGGAGGGGGAGGTGTTTTTTGAGGAAGGAGGGAGGGGTGTTTTTTTAGGAAGGAGGGAGTGTGTTTTGAGGGGAAAGGAAAGGGTGGGTTGTTTTGGGGGAAGGGGTGTGTTGTGATGGGGAAGGGAGAAATGTTTTTTTGGGGGGATGGGGGGTTTTTGTGAAATGAAAGTTTGTGAGGGGGGAGGGTGTGTGTTGTGAAGAAGGGGGGAGTGTGTTTGGGGAAGAAAGGGGGGAGTGTGTTGTGGGAAGGAGGGGTTTTGTTGTTATGGAGAAAAGGGGGAGGGTTGTGGGGGAGATGGGGGGGGGTTGTTTAGTGAATTTTTGTGAGGGGAGGGAGGGGGGTTTTGTGAGGGGGAGGGAGTGTGTTGTGAGGAAGGAGGGAGTGTGGGTTTTTAAAGGGAAAGGAAAGGGGGTGTGTTTTTAGGAAGGGGGGAGTGTGTTTTTTTAGGAAGGAGGGAGTGTTTTGTTTTATGGAGAAAGGGAGAGTGTTGTTGGGGAGATGGGGGGTGTTGTGAGTGAATGTTGTTTTTAGGGAGGAGGGTGTGTGTTGTGGGGAGGAGGGAGTGTGTGGTGAGGGAAGGGGGGGGGTGTGTGGTGAGGAAGGAGAGAGTTTTGTTTTAGGAAGGAAGAGAGAAAAGGGGTTTTTGGAGGAAGGAGGGAGTGTGTTTTTGAAGGAGTGAGTGCCCCTGTGAGGGAGGAGTGAGTTTGCTGTGAGGGAGGAAGGAGGGGTTTTGTGAGAGAGGAGGGGGGTTTTGCTTGTTTAGAGGGAGGGGGTGTGCTGTTTAGAGGGGGAGTGTGCTGTTTAGGGAGGGGGGGTGTGTGCTTTTGGGGGGAGGAGGGAGTGTGCTGTGAGGGAGGGAGGGGTGTGCTGTGAGGGAGGGGGAGTGTGCTGTGGGGAGGAGGGAGGGGTGCGGGAGGGGGGAGGGAGTGTGCTTTTGAGGGAAAAGGGGGGAAATGTGCTGTGAGGGAGGAGGGGTGTGGGTGTGGGAGGAGGGAGGGTGCTGTTGAGAGGGGGGAAGTGAAAAGTGTGTAGGGGGGGAAAAAGGGGTGTGATTTTGGGGGGAGGAAGTGAGTGTGCTGTAGGGAGGGGGAAAAATTTTGGGGCTGTGAGGGAGGAGGGGGGGTGTTGTTTGGGGAGGAGGGGGTGTGCTTTTGAGGGGGGAGGGGGTGTTTCTGTGAGGGGGAGGGGTTTTGGTGTGAGGAGGAGGGAGTTTGCTGTGAGGGAGGAGGAAGTGGCTGTGAGGGAGGAGGGGTGTGCTGTGAGAGGGGAAAGGGGGTGTGTGTGGGGAGGGGAGTGTGCGGGGAGGGGAGGAGTGAGTGTGCTGTGAGGGGAGGGAGGGGGGGGTGCTGTGGGGGAGGAGGGGGTGTGTTGTGAGAGAGGGGGGGGGGTGTTGGGAGGGGAGGAGGGGGGGGTGTTGTGAGGGGGGGAGGGGTTGTGTTGTGGGGGGAGGAGGGGGTGTGTTTGAGGGAGGAGGGGGGGGTGTTGTGAAGGGGAGGGGTGTGTGTTATGGGTTTGAGTTAACATTTTGTGTAACAGTTTCCTAGGTATTACCATTAAAAAGTCCCCCACAGTACTATTTATTTTTTTGAGAAAAAAATGGTGGGGAAATTTTTACCCCTGTTCCCCCTGTCTGGCGTTCGTTCTTTTCCGGGAGGCCTTGAAAAAATTTGGGAGGAAAAACATTTTTCCCCTTTTTGAACGCTAGTTCCCCTGAAAGTTTTGGGGTTTCTCAGGGTTTATTTAAATTTATATACTCAGACCTATCATTCATCCAGTCATTGTCCCTGACTGCCCACTCAGTGATGGTGGGTCAATAACTTCAGGTAATACATAGATGGTAGTGTGTTGTGGGGACGAGTGTGTTGTGGGGACCGAGTGTGTTGTGGGGACCGAGTGTGTGTGTTGTGGGGACCGAGTGTGTGCGTTGTGGGGAACGAGTGTGTGCGTTGTGGGGAACGAGTGTGTGCGTTGTGGGGAACGAGTGTGTGCGTTGTGGGGAACGAGTGTGTGCGTTGTGGGGAACGAGTGTGTGCGTTTGTGGGAACGAGTGTGTGCGTTGTGGGGAACGAGTGTGTGCATTGTGGGGAACGAGTGTGTGCGTTGTGGGGAACGAGTGTGTGCGTTGTGGGGAACGAGTGTGTTGTGGGGACCGAGTGCGCGTGTGTTGTGGGGATCGAGTGTGTTGTGCGGACCGAGTGTGTGTGTTGTAAGGAACGAGTGTGTGTTGTGGGGAAGGCTGTGTGTGTTGTGGGGAAGGAGTGTGTGTGTGTGTGTTGTGGGGACGGAGTATGTGTGTTGCGGGGACGGAGTGTGTGTTGCGGGGACGGAGTGTGTGTGTTGTGGGGAAGGAGTGTGTGTGTTGTGGGGACGGAGTATGTGTGTTGCGGGGACGGAGTGTGTGTTGCGGGGAAGGAGTGTGTGTGTTGTGGGGAAGGAGTGTGTGTGTTGTGGGGAAGGAGTGTGTGTGTTGTGGGGAAGGTGTGTGTGTGTTGTGGGGAAGGAGTGTGTGTGTTGTGGGGAGGAGTGTGTGTGTTGGGGGGAAGGTGTGTGTGTGTTGGGGGGAAGGTGGTGTGTGTTGTGGGGAAGGGTGTGTGTTGTGGGGAAGGGTGGGTGGTTGGGGGGAAGGTGGTGTTGTTGGGGAAGGGTTGGTGTTGGGGGAAGGAGGTGTGTTTTGGGGGGGAAGGTGTGTGTGTGTTGTGGGAAGGAGTTGTTGTTGTGGGGAAAAGGTGTGTGTGTGGGGGGAAGGGGTTTGTGTGTTGTGGGGAAGGTGTGTGTGTGTTGGGGAAGGGTGTGTGTGTTGGGGGGAAAAGGTGGGGTGTTTGTGGGGAAGGGGTGTGTGGTGGGGAAGGTGTGTGTGTGTTGTGGGGGGGTGTGGGGTTGGGGGAAGGGTTGTGTGTTGGGGGGAAGGGTGTGTGTGTTGGGGGGGAAGGTGTGTGTGTGTTGTGGGGAGGAGGGGTGTGTTGGGGGGAAGGGTGTGTGTGTTGGGGGGAAGGTGTGTGTGTGTTGGGGGGAAGGGTTGTGTGTTGGGGGGAAAGGGTGTGGTGTTTTGGGGGGGAAGGGTGTGTGTGTTGGGGGAAAGGGGGTTGTGTGTGTTGTGGGGGAAAGGTGTGTGTGTTGTGGGGAAGGGTGTGTGTGTTGTGGTGAAGGTGTGTGTGTGTTGGGGGAAGGAGTGTGTGGTTGGGGGAAGGAGTGTGTGTGTTGTGGGGAAGGTGTGTGTTTTTGGGGGGAAAGGAGTGTTGTGTTGGGGGAAGTGTGGGGTTTTGGGGGAAAGTGTGTGTGTGTTGTGGGAAGATGTGAGTGGTGGGAGGAGTTTGTTTTTGTGGGGAAAGTGTGTGTGTTGTGGGGGAAGTTGTTTGTGTTGTGGGGAAGGAGTGTGTGTGTTGTGGGGAAAGTGTGTGTGTTGTTGGGGAAGGAGTGTGTGTGTTGTGGGGAAGGTTTGGTGTGTGTTGTGGGGAAGGAGTGGGGTTGTGGGAAGGAGTGTGTGGGTAAATGGGTGTGTTGGGGAAAGGAGTGTGTTGGGGGGAAAGGGAGTGGTGTTGGGGAAGGATTTGTTGTTGGGAAGGGGTGTGTGTGGGAAAGGAGTGTGTTGTGGGGAAAGGGGTGGGGTTGGGGGAAGGGGTTTGATTTTTTTTTAATTTTTTTTTTAAATTTTTTTTAATTTTTTAAGGGGTTTTTTTAAATTTTTTTCAAATTTTTTAAAATTTTTTTAAATTTGGTTTTTAAATTTTTTTGGGGGGAAAAATTTGTTTTTAAAATTTTCCCCTTTTTTTTTAAATTGGTTTTCGGGAAATTTTTTTTTAAAATTTTTTTTTGGGGGTAAAAATTCTCTAAAAGATTGGGGAACCGGATTGTTTCGGAAAATTTTTCCAAAAGTTTTCAAGGATTTTTAAACGGATGTTTGCAAAGGGTGGGGGGGAAAACGGATTTTTGGCGGCACAAGTTTTGCGGAAACGGAGTGTGTGGGGGGGAAAACGGAGTGTGTTGGGGAAAACGGAAAGGGTTGCGAAACGGAGTGGTAGCGGAAAGGGATTGGTTGCGGAAACGGGTGTTTGCGGAAAGGGAGTGTGTTGCGGGAAACGGAGTGTTTGCAAAAACGGGTGTGTAGCGGAAACGGAGTGTGTTGCGGAAACCGGAGTGTGTTGCGAAACGGGGTGTGTTGGGGGAAAGGGGTTGGTGGGGGAAAACGGGGTTTTGGGGGAAGGGAGGTGTTGGGGGGACGGGTGGTTTTTTTCCCCGAACGAGTGTGTTGGGGGAAAAGGGTGTGGGGGGGGGGAACGGAGTGTTTACGGGGCAGTGTGAGTTAGGGGAAACAGTGTTAGGGGAACAGTGTATTAGGGGGAAGGAATGTTTTCCCGGAAGGGAGTTTTTACCCAAGGGAGTGTGTGTTTTGCTGAACGGAGTGAAAGTTTTGGGGAAGTGTGAATACTGTTTTGGGAGGAGTGAGGATGTTGTAAGCAAAAGGGGGTGTTTTTTAAAAAGATGGGGATCCGCTGCAGGGAGTTATATTACATATAGCTAAGAAAAAGAAATTAATAATTAAATTTCCATTTGGTGTGCCTGTTGCGCGCGCGCCGTACTCCCCCAAAAATTTGTACTCGCCTAATTTTGGTTGCGGGGGTTGAGACTCGGCTTGGTCCCCCTTCAATGAATGTACTGGGTCCTCTCCCCCTGCTCCATGAGCTTATCAAACCCGTTTAAAGTATTTAGGGTTTCCCGCCCCCACTACATCACTTGCCAGACTTTTCCATTTCCTAAATATGATGAAAAATTCTTCCTAAACCCCCTTTGTTTTCATCCGAGTTTTTCAACTTCCAAGTGGGGCCCTTGTTTTCTTCCCGCCTGTGTGTCGCGCGCGCCTGTGTTTTGGAGTTGTGGGGTTTTCCTAAGTAGCCTTTTTGGGAACCATGATATTTAGAGGGGGGGTAATAAAAGCTTTAAGGGGGAAACACTGCACAGGCCTACTGACGATAACGGGCGGGGTCGCTCTCAAACTCAAACCCATTCAAAAATTTAGTCCAACCCTTTAAAGGGACCCAAAGAATAAGCTTCGATAACCAGGGAAAAGGGAGGAGGAATAAGGGATAGAGAAAGAAGCAGATGAAGGAGAGAACGGGGGAGTTTCATCTGTTGCTGCTGAGGACCGGCTCCCACAGGCCCCTGTGACGGTAATGGTAAAACTTGGCTCAAGTTTGCCCCGAGCGTGGCTCCAAGTGACCCTGAATCCCAAACTCATCCTGACTTTCCACTGAGCAGAAACAAACGTTGGAAGGGGAAAGCTTTCATTAACTGAAAAAAAAATTGCAAAATTTTAAACTAAGAAAAATGGGGAGAAAGAAGACTAGAAAACTTGCCACATGACGGGAATGATGGGAAAGAGGCAGGTTTAACCGTAAGTATATGAAACTAAGCCTTCATAAGACAGTTTTTATAGTATGTAATTGGCTGGACAAAAAAATTACAGCGCACTTCGGTGTTAGAAAAATGAAAACTTAGAAAAGACATGATCTCAACAAACAAGTGGAGAATGTAGCAGTGCTAGGATGTGGGGAAACAACCAGAAACTGTTAGACTGAACCAATAATAAAAAAAAAACTTATTTTAGGTACTTGCGAAAAGCTTGATTTTCTATCCTAGTTTGTGCCATAAGGCCCACTTAGTTCTTTTGCAGTGCTCCTAGGATTTGGCTATTTACAACTACTACTACTACTACTACTACTCTGTTATTCATTCTAGCACTATTACTATTACTACTACTAATGGATTGGTTAAATGGCTTAGAAAACCTAAAAGATGATAAATGAGACATTTGGGTTTCTTTATTCTGAATACTTGTCTCCATCCAGTGGCTTCTTCAGTCAAATGCAGAGGAAGGTGGAAGATAAGGAGGCATATGCGGTAATCAATCCCTCAGCCTGAGATGGGAGTTATATAGTGCTGACAGACTGGGGTGAAGCAGTAGTAAGCGGAGTCATCAGTGGAGAAACCCACTCGTGGAAGTAGGTCATGCCTGTATATTAGAAAAGTTTTGAAGAATTTTTTACATCAATATCTCAAGATGTTGCAGAATCTGACAGAGTTAGAATAAATTGTATAGAAAATCGACTAGCTAACAGTCCCTCAGCCTGGAGTCGGTGTGTTCAGGCCATCAATCTTGACAGAACTGCAGCATTTTCGCGTTGATGGTACTTTTATACGGATGCCAGGTGATGTGAAGCATAGGTAGGCAGCAGGCAGCAGTATATAAGTTCCATCTCTCCGAATATGCTGCACTTCTATCATGATTGATGGCCTGAGCACATCGACTCCAGGCTGAGGGACTGATTACCTCAAACTACTCATCTTCTACCTTTCTCTGTATACGACTGAAGAAGCCACTGACTAGCAAAACGTCTCCAGGAAAAAGACACCCAAATGTTGCACAAGTATCTTATTTATGAACTACTAATGGTACTTACTACCTCATTGCTAATACCAAACCATTACTAGTATTGCTGCCAATTCTACCATTATGACAACTACTACCACAACGACTACTAATACGACTACAACCTTCTTTTTCCGGTCATGTCTTGTCTCTTTCTCTCCTTGCTAACTTGTGACTTGACATTTGTCCAAGAACGGAAAGAAATATTGTCATAAGATTTCTATATAAAGTGCGGGTTATTGGTGAATTTTTCTGTTTCTTAAGCATGTGTGATAAAATACAAACACGTTTGAGAAAGATGAAGAATAAACATTAAAATTTCTCGACGAGGAACCGGATAACTTTCTTAATATTAATCAGTGAACTGATTAGTATTTGCATAGTTGACTATGTCTATGGAGGAAAATACAAGAAGCTGATAGTCGGGATGGGCAATAAAAATCCCTCTCACTGGTTATAAAAAAAAACTGTATATGGAATTCTTTGAGGCTAAAAGATATTTTGCGTAGCTCCGCAAAATGGCTTAGTTATTAATTTGGCTGATTGGTCAGAACCTTGATGAATTTCATCCTAGACATACTGCTAGTACCCTCTCGAATAAATTTACCTTCGAGCAAGAAAGGGGAAACATAGTGTATTTGAATGTGCGTGAGTTTTGGATAGATGAGAATGAAGTATTGACTATGAATTTTACGAATATACAAGATGTTAGATGTCCTAGCTCTGAGAAAGTGTTAAAAGGGGGTAAGAGAATTTCAGTATGGAAGTGTAAATGGGGTTAATTCGGGTGCGTCGGAGCGAACTAGAGGGGATTAGGAGAGGGAGAGGAAGGAAGAGGGGGAAGGGAGAGGGGGATGGGGGGAAGGAAGAGGGGGAAGGGAGAGGGGGATGGGGGGAAGGGAAATGGGGAAGGGAGAGGGGAAGGGAAATGGGGGAAGGGAGAGGGGGAAGGGAAATGGGGGAAGGGAGAGGGGGAAGGGAAATGGGGGAAGGGAGAGGGGGAAGGGAAATGGGGGAAGGGAGAGGAATGAGGGAGAGGAGGAATTTGGGTGAAAGGTGATCGGGAAGAGAAAAAAAAATGTTAGGAGTACGTGGAATCAGTTTGATGACCGCGATCAGATCACTATTGTTATTTTACGGCTGTTAGACGACTAAGGGAATTATACCAGGTACAACTTCCAACAATGGATATCGGAGAAATGATAAACAGTGAATAAACACAAATAAAAACATTTAGATCAGATCCTCCACACACGGAAGACAAACTAATAATGACGTTTCGGTCCGACTTGGACCGATAGCTAATTACTTAATTAACTAGTTAATGGTCCAAGTCGGACAGAAAAGTAGTATTAAATTGCAGTCTTCTACGTGCGGGTGATTTGTGTATTGTTCCAGTCACGGTATTGTGCTTGTTAATTCTTCAATTAGGGGCGGATATTAATGTTACTTTCAATATTCATCTTTAGGGTAACGAATCTTGGCAATGTAAAGACACCGTTGCTGTGTTAACCAACCATATTGCAAATGGAATGAGCTGATTTTGATTATATTGCAAACAGAATCAACATTCAGATTGCAGTATTGTAGGTGAATATGTCTTCTTAACAAGATATCTTTATTATTTTTAATTAAGTTGCAAGGTCTCGCTCACTTTAGCACTCTGTTATGTGTCACTTGTTTAAACAACACAAATTGTCCCGAGGTGCAATATACCACGATGGAATTGGCTATTGTTGTGACCAGGACAGCCTAATGGTGTTACGCTCCATGATAATAACTTAGCCTCGACGATATAGTGTGTGTGTGTGTGTGTGTGTGTGTGTGTGTGTGTGTGTGTGTGTGTGTGTGTGTGTGTGTGTGTGTGTGTGTGTGTGTGTGTGTGTGTACACACACACAATCCACATAGTTCACCCAAACACATACTCCACCCCGTTCACACAGACAAACGAGCCCAGAGATTAACTGCTTCACTATCAATTGTTTCAAGTTACAGCAAAAAAAAATGAAAGTGGAGACAATAGATTTCATGACTATAGTGTCAAAACTGCACTTTACACGTCGAAACCAAACTGCGAAGGACCTTGTTTATTAATTCCAATATTCAGATATACGACAGTTTAATCATGGAACAATGAAGGGTTATACACAAATATATCTATGTTCAGAAGTCATTAATGTTACCGACAATATTGGTTAATAAAAGATGCAGAATGAATTGATAAACAATTTTATAATTACCAAACATAGGCTTCTCGTAGTCTGAATGCCTGTGGACTTGCAAATACCAAACCACCAGTTCGATCCTCAAGACTCCTTACATGCTGCTCCTTGGATAAAACTTTCTATTTTGGCAATGCTCTTCTTCCCAAATAAGGCAAGTGAAAATTTTTGTATTCAATAATTTCGCAAAAAAAAAAAAAATTCTAAACGAAAAAATATTTCATTGTGTTTACGTCATGCCGAATTTATCAGTCCTACCGAATACCCTTAAGAGACTCAGTATACAAATTATTTTTAATAATTCACGGACTTTTAAGAGGATGCTGATTAAGAATTCCCCGAAACATTATGTAGGTGTTACGTACAGGACTGGGTGCCAAGGCTGCAACTTATCCTATATGGCACAGACTGGCTAACCTCTAAATGTTAGAATTACACATCAACATTATGTAACGACTGCTCAAGGATCAATTGAGATATTCAACCACACAAGTCTACAATAATCCAGCTAAGTGGTCTGAGACAAAGGTCATTGTTCCATGTACTTCATGGCTTGAAAAATATACTTGAGTCTGCAATTACTGAACACTATAAACATTTGTAATATAATGGTAGTTGTGGACTATTCAAGCTCTATTCGTTTTTAATTGAGGCTATTGTGCACAGTCTAAAACTTGAGTCTTATATGAATGCTCTGGATCATCTTAGGTGCCAGGGTTCCACTCCAAGGAATTAGGGCTTTGGGTTTTTATTCCTTTCAAGGCTTGACCACAGTCTGCCTGTTATGTGAGCTTGCCGTTGACCCGTTTTTCTTAAGCGTGTGGAATTTCCCAAAGACAATTGCCAGACACATCTATATTAATAATATTTAGTCCATTATATTGTCATGAAGTTCGACTGATAATTTTGATAACTGTTATGTTAGCAATGTTAATTTTGCTAGTTAACCACTTCATTACCTTTGCGTGTGGGCTAGCTATTCTTTATTCCTATAATGCTCAATCTGTTTGGCACTAGGCACTCATTTGCATGGCGCACTTTGTTTCCGCCTCTTCCTACCCTCAATCTTAGGAAAGCGTCCCTTGGAACGAACTGCTGAGATTTTGTTACATTCATTTCTTTTCTACCTCCTGACGTGTTAATTGGAAAACGAAGGGCCTAGAACTATTATTCAGCTCCCCCTGGAGGAAATTCATGATCTTTGATACATTGTGCAATTGTATTCTTTTTTTTTTTCTGTAAATGCATTCTGTTTATTAATAAATGTTCACATGTATATATATTTACATGTCTTGGCACGCCTGTTTTCTTAGCTCGTATTTACTTGATTAACCTCACCTTGATAATGTTGACGCCTCTTAGTTTTCACAAGGGCATGGAATGAGTTACATCGCAAATGACTTTAAACACTTCATTTAGTGTCCTTTTGTTCATAATAATGTTGCAAAAGTTGAACTGTTACGAAGAAGATCTAAGGAAAAATACTAAAGGACGCTGGTGGTAACAGCGATTTATAGGTAGCTTTCATGGCGTATGACCGGTCAGCTGTTGTTGGTCAGTTGATCCACGACGTCTCTCCTGGTACGATTAAGCAAACATAAGGTGAGAGATTGTGTCACTGTGTGGCAGATAACTGTGGCTAAAATGAAGACACTATCTGGCCATGATACTTCAGTTATGAGCATCATTACATTAGCTCCTAGAGGTGATTGCTACAGAGACTCAATACAGGTGATTCGGTGACATCATATTCCCTTACAAACCTCCATCTATAAAAACAAATATCAGATGTAAAGTTAAAGGCAATCACAATGGTCCAGAGCCAGAGAATCAATTTAGGCTTATGAAAACAAAATGACTGCGCTCAAGTCATTTTCAACGAAATCCACCAAGCAAGCAAGGATTCACGGATGAAGTTGAGGGTGTTAAGTGTCATTGCTCTGCAACGGTATACAGTCCAATGATTCCTCTCATTCCACAGACAAATGAGGCAGTATACGTACGGCACTATAGAGTTTATCGTCTCCAAAGCACAAAGTGGTACTGTGTTGTGCAATTATGCCATATGAGCAGCCATCGTACCTGAAAATACACAAAATAGAGCAAGACAACCTTCCTCAGGTCAAGAAAGTCAAGCTATGTTTTTAGTTTCATCAACTATATGTCCTTCCTTAGAACATCTGGCAAGCTCCTGGAAAGAAGTGAACTGGAAGGTCTCTGGGCAACAGTATACCATGCACGGAATTCTCTGCCGAAGATACTAGAAGGCAAGGTATATGCGAAGAATCTTCGAGTCTGTTTTTCAACTGACGCTTACATATTGTCTTAGTAGAACCACGAAGGAATTGTTTGAGATGAAGATCATGACACCCTTGACGAGGCCGTAAGTGAACAACAAGAACGGCTTTCTCTAGAACATAAGGAACAAAACACCAGGGACAGCGACAGTGAAAGCCAACAGGAAACTCCTGTCTCACAAGAGACTGATCCAAATATTGGACAGCGAATGCAGAGTTAACGTCGTCTCCAAGCACCAAGTAGGAGCTATATGATGCCCTGAAGGTGAACGAGATGAGATCCGAAAATGAAGAATCAGGATATTGCACAGTTTCCACCCATTATTGCCTAATTTAGTGCACTGACAAATTTAGCCACACAAATCTCAACTTAATATCGTTTTCATGGACATCATTTACATGAACTCTATTACTGAAGCCAGTCAGTACTGAAAGTAAAATACAACTACATCGATTAAACGTCATTTACACATTAAAAAAAACAGATGTTCAGTTCCGCCTCTTTTGTGAATGAAGCCCAGCAACAGAGGGTTTCAGAAGTTATAGGAGCCATTCCAGGATGCTGGAAGTGTGTTCAATTCTGGTCATAAGGCACCTGCAGAAGACAATTACTCCAGATTTTTTGCTCTAGTGACTCTAACCAAGTACTGATAATCTGAAAGCGTTTGGGAAAGTCCTTGTGTTACGTGAGACGTGAAAAGTTGAATGATGAAACGGACAAAAAATTATTGAACCCAAAAATCAGAAAGTAAAAATTCTCAGATAATTAATATCTAACAAGTAATCAATTCATCATACGATTTTTACTTAATTTAAATAACTTGTCTCAAATAAATTGGTAGGATTTGGGTACGACTTTTTTATCAGGGAGAAACCAATTTACTGAGGCATTTCACGAGTTCACCATCAATTGCCGTCCAGTGCACCGTACGGCTTCCTGTCTTTTAACCAACAGTTACAAATAACAACCAAAAAATATATACATTCGAAAAAAAGGGTTTCTTTTTAATTTATATTTTTAAAATCTTCGTAATGTTTTTCCTGCATAGATGTATAGGTGGCGAGTGTGTGTACTCACCTAGTTGTACTCACCTAGTTGAGGTTGCAGAGGTCGAGTCCGAGCTCCTGGCCCCGCCTCTTCACTGATCGCTACTAGGTCACTCTCCCTGAACCGTGAGCTTTATCATACCTCTGCTTAAAGCTATGTATGGATCCTGCCTCCACTACATCGCTTCCCAAACTATTCCACTTGCTGACTACTCTGTGGCTGAAGAAATACTTCCTAACATCCCTGTGATTCATCTGTGTCTTCAACTTCCAACTGTGTCCCCTTGTTACTGTGTCCAATCACTGGAACATCCTGTCTTTGTCCACCTTGTCAATTCCTCTCAGTATTTTGTATGTCGTTATCATGTCCCCCCTATCTCTCCTGTATTCCAGTGTCGTCAGGTTGATTTCCCTTAACCTCTCCTCGTAGGACATACCTCTTAGCTCTGGGACTAGTCTTGTTGCAAACCTTTGCACTTTCTCTAGTTTCTTTACGTGCTTGGCTAGGTGTGGGTTCCAAACTGGTGCCGCATACTCCAATATGGGCCTAACGTACACGGTGTACAGGGTCCTGAACGATTCCTTATTAAGATGTCGGAATACTGTTCTGAGGTTTGCTAGGGCGCCATATGCTGCAGCAGTTATTTGGTTGATGTGCGCTTCAGGAGATGTGCCTGGTGTTATACTCACCCAAGATCTTTTTCCTCGAGTGAGGTTTGTAGTCTCTGGCCCCCTAGACTGTACTCTGTCTGCGGTCTTCTTTGCCCTTCCCCAATCTTTATGACTTTGCACTTGGTGGGATTGAACTCCAGGAGCCAATTGCTGGACCAGGTCTGCAGCCTGTCCAGATCCCTTTGTAGTTCTGCCTGGTCTTCTATCGAGTGAATTCTTCTCATCAACTTCACGTCATCTGCAAACAGGGACACCTCAGAGTCTATTCCTTCCGTCATGTCGTTCACAAATACCAGAAAGAGCACTGGTCCTAGGACTGACCAATGTGGGACCCCGCTGGTCACAGGTGCCCACTCTGACACCTCGCCACGTATCATGACTCGCTGCTGTCTTCCTGACAATTATTCCCTGATCCACTGTAGTGCCTTCCCTGTTATCCCTGCTTGGTCCTCCAGTTTTTGCACCAATCTCGGGTGTAGAACTGTGTCAAACGCCTTCTTGCAGTCCAAGAATATGCAATCCACCCACCCCTCTCTCTCTTGTCTTACTGCTGTCACCATGTCATAGAACTCCAGTAGGTTTGTGACACAGGGATTTCCCGTCCCTGAAACCATGTTGGCTGCTGTTGATGAGATCATTCCTTTCTAGGTGTTCCACCACTCTTCTCCTGATAATCTTCTCCATGATTTTGCATACTATACATGTCAGTGACACTGGTCTGTAGTTTAATGCTTTATGTCTGTCTCCTTTTTTAAAGGCTGGGACTACATTTGCTGTCTTCCATGCCTCAGGCAATCTCCCTGTTTCGATAGATGTATTGAATATTGTTGTTAGGGGTACACATAGCGCCTCTGCTCCCTCTCTCAATACCCATGGAGAGATGTTATCTGGCCCCATTGCCTTTGAGGTATCTAGCTCACTCAGAAGCCTCTTCACTTCTTCCTCGGTTGTGTGCACTGTGTCCAGCACATAATGGTGTGCCCCACCTCTCCGTCTTTCTGGCGCCCCTTCTGTCTCCTCTGTGAACACTTATTTGAATCTCTTGTTGAGTTCCTCATATACTTCACGGTCATTTCTTGTCTCTCCTCCTTCCTTAGCCTGATTACCTGGTCCATGACTGTTGTTTTCCTCCTGATGTGGCTGTACAACAGTTTCGGGTCAGATTTGGCTTTCGCTGCTATGTCATTTTCATATTGTCTTTGGGCCTCCCTTATCTGTGCATATCCGTTTCTGGCTCTACGACTGCTCTCCTTATTCTCCTGGGTCCTTTGCCTTCTATATTTCTTCCATTCCCTAGCACACTTGGTTTTTGCCTCCCTGCACCTTTGGGTAAACCATGGGCTCATCCTGGCTTTTTCATTATTCCTGTTACCCTTGGGTACAAACCTCTCCTCAGCCTCCTTGCATTTTGTTGCTACATATTCCATAATCTCATTAACTGGCTTCCCTTCCAGTTCTCTGTTCCACTGAACCCCGTTCAGGAAGTTCCTCATTCCTGTGTAGTCCCCTTTCTTGTAGTTTGGCTTCATTCGTCCTGGCCTTCCTTCTTCTCCCTCCACTTGTAGCTCTGTGTATTCGAAGCTTAAAACCACATGGTCACTTGCCCCAAGGGGTCTTTCATATGTGATGTTCTCAATATCTGCATTACTCAAGGTGAATACTAAGTCCAGCCTTGCTGGTTCATCCTCTACTCTCTCTCTTGTAGTGTCCCTTACGTGTTGGTACATGAAGTTTTCCAGTACCACCTCCATCATCTAAGCCCTCCATGTATCTTGGCCCCCATCCGTGTCCAAGTTCTCCCAATCGATCTCCTTGTGGTTAAAGTCACCCATGATCAGGAGCTTTGCCCTGCATGCATGAGCTCTTCTGGCCACTGTAGTCAGTGTGTCAACCATCGCTCTATTGCTCTCGTCGTACTCTTGCCTTGGCCTCCTGCTGTTCTGTGGTGGATTAAACATCACTGCTATTTCCACCTTGGGACCTCCAGAGTGAAGCGTTCCTGCTATGTAATAACTTTTTTCTCCGCTGTCTCCTCTCTCCAGCTCATCAAAATTTCATCGTTTTTTGATCAGCAATGCCACTTCTCCACCCCCCTGTTCCCTCTGTCTTTCCTCAGGATCTGGTATCCCGTTGGAAAGATGGCATCTGTTATCATACCTGTAAGCTTGGTTTCTGTGAGAGCTATGATGTCCGGTGATGCCTCTTTGACTCTTTCGTGCCACTCCTCCCACTTATTTATTCCATCAGCATTTGTGTACCATACCTTCAGTTTCCTTTCCAACACTGTGGTTTGGGGGGCCTGTGAGGGTGGGAGACCTGGTAGCATACTATGGGATTCTATAGCTGGGTGTTGGGTGGAAGCTGTGAGTATGAATTGTAGTGTGTGTTGGGATTGTGTTATAGGTTGTGGGGTTCTGAGTTTAGTTGTGTGTGTGCTTGCCCTTGCTGCTCTGACTGACCTCTGCTGGTTCCATCCTTGTCTCCTTTCCTAGCTCCTTTCGCTTTTTTGTCCTCTCCCACAGCTGCTGTCATTCTGTTTGTGTTATGTCTCTGTATAGGAACACCCTCTTGTACTCTTTCGAGTACTTCAACCATGGTTTCTTTTGGAGGATCCTGTTCCGCACAGTTTCCGTCCTGAGAATCAGCTTGATCGGTCGGTTTCTCCCCTTCGAGTACCCCCCTATTCTCTGAAAATTTTCAATATCGTCCATCTCTTCTTCACCTATTTCTGTGATGATTTTCTCAATCTCCTTTCTTTCTTCCTGCTGCCTTTCAGTGTGTGTCCTTTCCTCTCTCTCCTGAAGCCCATGGATAAGCACTGATTTTGCCCTTTCCTCCTCCCATTGCCTCACCCTCTGTGACTCTGGATCCTGCCTGTATGTGGTCATTTTCTCCCTTGATTTTTCCAGTGGCTCTTGATAGCATGGTTGTGCCTCAGCATTCGACCTATCACTCTCTCCATCTGCATGCAGCTGTTCTTCCCTTTCACTCCTTGGCCCTTCTTTGCAGGCTGATATGACCTTAGCATAATTCATATCTCCTTCCTGTTCAGCCTCTCAGCTTCATATGCTGTGTCTTCTCTGGTCACTGCCCATGTAACTCGCTTCAGCCTATTCATCTCAACTTCTAGGACCCTTATCCTGGCTACTGCAGTTTCGACTTGTGCCTCCCAATTTTTTGTCTCCTTCTCCAACCTCTTTTCCAATTTTACAGAGAGCTCTTTCTCCATTTTTTCAGAAAGCTCTCCTAATTTTCTCTCCCACTCTTGTTCCATCCTTTTCCACTGATCCTCCATCCACTCCTCCCAACCAGAACCATTCTCATCTGATCCTTGGTTCCTGCGAGTCCCCACCTTTTTTTTTTTTTTTTTTTTTAGTGAGAGAAAGTGAAAGTTAGGAGAGAGTGAGAAGGGAAAGGGGGAGGGAGAGAGTGAGAGGGGGGAAAGAGAGAGGGAGTGAGAGAGGGGGGAAAGAGAGAAAAGGGAAGGGTAGGAGAGGGGGAGTGAGAGGGAAAATAGGGAAGAGGCGAGCTAGCGAGAGAAAGAGTGAGGGAGAGGGAAGGGTGGGAAGGGGGAGAGGAGGGGAAAATAGGAAGAGAGAGGAGGAGAGAGAGTGGGAGAGTGGGGAGAGAGATGAGAAAAGGGGAGGGAGAGAATGAGAGGTGGAGAGATGTTAGAGGGGGAGAGTGTGGAGAGAGATGGGAGAGGGGAAAGGGAGTGATAGTAGAGAGAGAAGGTAAAGAGTGAGATAGAGATAGGTAGAGAGATGGTAGAGGGGGGACGGTAGTGAGAGAGGATGAGGAGAGGAGTGAGGTTTAGATGGTCAGTTCACAGGAAGGTGTGAAATCCTGTGTATGTGTGTGTGTTTGCGTGTGTACTACAGCTTACAAGTGCTTTTTGTTTATATCTGTGTATGTGTGTGTGTGTGTGTGTGTGTGTGTGGTGTGTGTGATGTGTGTATGTGTGTGTGTAGTGTATGTGTATGTGTGTGTGTGTGTGTGTATGTGTGTATGTGTGTGTGTGTGTGTTATGTATGTGTGTATGTGTGTGTGTGTGTGTATGTGTGTATGTGTATGTGTGTGTATGTGTGTGTATGTGTGTGTGTGTGTGTGTGTGTGTGTGTGTGTGTGTGTGTGTGTGTGTGTGTGTGTGTCCCCACTTCTAAGTATTCATACTGCTAATAAATACCGGTAAATACTAGTAACTCTAAAGCTTACCAATACTTCTAACACTTATTGATTCTACTTATACAATACAGAAAGTAGCTAGGTTGTAAAATTTAGCTTGTCTCAGCTTAAGTGTCTGACGTTATCCCTCACTACCGCTTTACTCCTTACAATCTAGTCTATGCTATTTCTACTCTAATTCTGTAATAGCTTGCAGGAGTGAGTGACCAGTTTCTAACAGTGATGCAAGACCAGAACTCAGGATCCTGCAACATGCAACCTCAACAGGTGAACAATACTTGTGCTGGAGCGGTGTGATGACAAGTTGCCAGATGCTGATGATGTACTCGTCGTACACAGGCGTTCTATCACTATTTTGTAAATCCTTCACCCGTGATGTTTATGACCACATATGCTCATGCATCCCGTGTTCCTCAAGTGATTTCACTTTTCACTTATGACAGAATACACTTCACATTCGGTGTTACACTTTATATGTGTAATGACATACAACTGTTGTGACGTCACTGCTTCAGCAGGCCTACTACTGCCACCTTCCCTTGCTTATTTTATTTTTCCTTTCTCCTTTTACTTATTAACTTTTTCACTCTCACTGTATGGTGCCCCACATTTCACTTGTTAACCAAACTCTGGTAATTCTTGAACACCTTCTTCCGCACTCACTTTGATCTTTGTATGTTTGAATCTGTGTGGCAACAGTGCCCAGCAGACCCACAACGGTTTGGCACTTTGAAATATTAATGGTTTCAGGTTTCCTCTCGACTTTTTTTAACTATTAAATTTAGTTATCACTCGTAGGATTGTTCACTGACGTCACTACCACTGATTACTGCTAGCAGTTACTGCACACCTTAAAAACACTAAGGTTCTCGGAGCCTTGTCAGCCAAGTCTGCACCCACCATGTGTGTGTGTGTGTGTGTGTGTGTGTGGTGGTGTGTGTGTGTGTGTGTGTGGTGTATGTCGGTGTGCACTCACCTATTTGTGGTTGCAGGGGTCGAGTCTTAGCTCCTGGCCCCGCCTCTTCACCGGTTGCTACTAGGCCCTCTCTCTCCCCGCTCCATGAGCTTTATCAAACCTCATCTTAAAACTGTGTATGGTTCCTGCCTCCACTACGTCATTTTCTAGGCTATTCCACTGCCTGACAACTCTATGACTGAAGAAATACTTCCTAATATCTCTGACTCATTTGTGTCTTCAACTTCCAATTGTGGCCTCTTGTTTCTGTGTCCCCTCCCTGGAACATCCTGTCTTTGTCCACCTTGTCTATTCCACGCAGAATTTTGTGTGTCGTTATCATGTCTCCCCTGACCCTCCTGTCCTCCAGTGTCGTCAGGCCGATTTCCCTTAATCTTTCTTCATAGGACATTCCCCTTAGCTCTGGAACTAACCTTGTCGCAAACCTTTGAACTTTCTCTAGTTTCTTGACGTGCTTTATCAAGTGCGGGTTCCAAACAGGTGCTGCATACTCCAGTATGGGCCTGACATACACGGTGTACAGTGTCTTGAACGATTCCTTACTAAGGCATCGGAATGCTGTTCTCAGGTTTGCCAGGCGCCCATATGCTGCAGCAGTTATCTGATTGATATGTGCTTCCGGAGACATGTTTGTTGTTATACTCACCCCAAGATCTTTCTCCTTGAGTGAGGTTTGCAGTCTTTGGCCACCTAGCCTATACTCTGTCTGTGGTCTTCTGTGCCCTTCCCATATCTTCATGACACTGCATTTGGCAAGATTAAATTCGAGAAGCCATTTGCTGGACCAGGTGTCCAGTCTGTCCAGGTCTCTTTGAAGTCCTGCCTGGTCCTCATCTGATTTAATTCTCCTCATTAACTTCACATCATCTGCAAACAGGGACACTTCTGAGTCTAACCCTTCCATCATGTCGTTCACATATACCAAAAATAGCACTGGTTCTATGACCGACCCCTGTGGGACCCCGCTCGTCACAGGTGCCCACTGTGATACATCATTACATACCATGACTCGTTGTTGCCTCCCTGTCAGGTATTCTTTGATCCATTGCAGTGCCCTTCCTGTTATATGCGCCTGATGCTCTAGCTTCTGCACTATTCTCTTGTGAGGAACTGTGTCAAAGGCCTTCTTGCAGTCCAAGAAGATGCAATCAACCCACCCCTCTCTCTCGTGTCTTACTTCTGTTATTTTATCATAAAACTCCAGAAGGTTTGTGACACAGGACTTGCCTTCCATGAATCCGTGCTGGTTGGCATTTATACTCTTGTTCCGTTCCATGTGCTCCACCACTCTCCTCTTGATAATCTTCTCCATAACTTTGCATACTATACACGTCAATGACACAGGTCTATAGTTTAGTGCCTCTTTTCTGTCTCCTTTTTTAAAAATGGGACTACATTTGCCGTCTTCCATACCTCAGGTAGTTGTCCAGTTTCCAGGGACGTGTTGAAGATTGTGTTAAGTGGCACGCACAACATATCTGCTTCCTCTCTAAGGACCCACGGGGAGATGTCCTGTCCCATTGCCTTTGAGGTATCGATGTCCCTTAGCAGTTTCTTCACCTCCTCCTCATCTGTATGTATGTCGTCCAACACTTGTTGGTGCATTCCATGCTGGTGTCCCCATCTGGTCTGTCCCCCCAGAGTCCTTCCTGTCTCTACTGTAAATACTTCCTTAAATCTCGTGTTGAGCTCCTCACATACCTCTTGATCGTTTCCTGTGAGTTCTCCACCTTCTTTCCTCAGCCTTATCACCTGGTCCTTGACTGTTGTCTTCCTCCTAATGTGGCTATACAGCAGTTTCGGGTCAGATTTGACTTTCGATGCTATGTCGTTTTCATGCTGTCGCTGGGCCTCCCTCCTTATCTGTGCATACTCGTTTCTGGCTCTTCTACTAATCTCCTTGTGTTCCTGGGTCCTATGCCTCCATTACCTTTTCCATTCTCTGTTGCACTTTGATTTTGCCTCCCTACACCTTCGGGTAAACCAACGACTCGTTTTGGTCTTCCTATTATTTCTGTTTCCCTTGGGAACAAACCTTTCCTCTGCCTCCTTGCACTTTGTTGCCACATATTCCATCATCTCGTTTACTGATTTTCCTACCATTTCTCTGTCCCACTGAATCTCCTGCAGGAAGTTTCTCATACCTGTGTAGTCCCCCCTTTTATAGTTTGGCCTGTCCCCTTCAGTTCCTGTTACCTTCTCCACTTGTAACTCTACTATATAATCAAAACTCAGAACCACGTGATCGCTAGCTCCAAGGGGCCTCTCATAAGTGATGTCCTCAATGTCTGAACTGCTAAGGGTGAACACAAGATCCAGTCTTGCTGGCTCATCCTCCCCTCTCTCTCTGGTTGTGTCCCTGACATGTTGATGTGTGTGTGTGTCGGTGTGTGTGTACACTCACCTAGTTGAGGTTGCAGAGGATGAGTCCAAGCTCCTGGCCCCGCCTCTTCGCTGGTCGCCACTAGGTCACTCTCCCTGAACCATGAGCTTTATCGTACCTCTGCTTAAAGCTATGTATGGATCCTGCCTCCACTACATCTCTTCCCAAACTATTCCACTTCCTGACTACCCTGTGGCTGAAGAAATACTTCATAACATCCCTGTGATTCATCTGTGTCTTTAGCTTCCAACTGTGTCCCCTGGTTGCTGTGTCCCATCTCTGTGTGTGTGTGTGTTGGTGTGTATGTGTGTGTGTCGGTGTGTGTGTGTGGGTGTATGTGTGTGTGGGTGTGTGTGTGTGTGTGTATGTCGGTGTGTGTGTGTGTGTGTGTGTGTGTCGGTATGTGTGTCGGTATGTGTGAGTGTCGGTATGTGAGAGTGTCGGTATGTGAGAGTGTCGGAATGTGAGAGTGTCGGAATGTGAGAGTGTCGGAATGTGAGAGTGTCGGAATGTGAGAGTGTCGGAATGTGAGAGTGTCGGAATGTGAGAGTGTCGGAATGTGAGAGTGTCGGAATGTGAGAGTGTCGGAATGTGAGAGTGTCGGAATGTGAGAGTGTCGGAATGTGAGAGTGTCGGAATGTGAGAGTGTCGGAATGTGAGAGTGTCGGAATGTGAGAGTGTCGGAATGTGAGAGTGTCGGAATGTGAGAGTGTCGGAATGTGAGAGTGTCGGAATGTGAGAGTGTCGGAATGTGAGAGTGTCGGAATGTGAGAGTGTCGGAATGTGAGAGTGTCGGAATGAGAGTGTCGGAATGTGAGAGTGTCGGAATGTGAGAGTGTCGGAATGTGAGAGTGTCGGTATGTGAGAGTGTCGGTATGTGAGAGTGTCGGTATGTGAGAGTGTCGATATGTGAGAGTGTCGATATGTGAGAGTGTCGGTATGTGTGTGTGTCGGTATGAGTGTGTGTCGGTATGAGTGTGTGTCGGTATGTGTGTCGGTATGAGTGTGTGTCGGTATGTGTGTCGGTATGAGTGTGTGTGTGACAGTATGTGTGTGTGTGTGTCTGTGTGTATGTGGGAGGGAGGGTCTGTGTGCGTGTGCGTACTCACCTAGTTAACGTTGCAGGGGTCGAGTCCTAGCTCCTGGCCCCGCCTCTTCACTGGTCGCTACTAGGTCACTCTCCCTGAGCCGTGAGCTTTATCATAACTCCGCTTAAAGCTATGTATGGATCCTGCCTCCACTACATCGCTTCCCAAACTATTCCACTTCCTGACTACTCTGTGGCTGAAGAAATACTTCCACACATCCCTGTGATTCATCTGTGTCTTTAGCTTCCGACTGTGTCCCCTGGTTGCTGTGTCCCATCTCTGTGTGGGTGTTTGTGGGTGTGTGTTGGTGTGTGTGTGTGTGTTGGTGTGAGTGTGTACTCACCTATTTGTACTCACCTATTTGTGGTTGCAGGGGTCGAGTCCTAGCTCCTGGCCCCGCCTCTTCACCGGTTGCTACTAGGCCCTCTCTCTCCCCGCTCCATGAGCTTTATCAAACCTCGTCTTAAAACTGTGTATGGTTCCTGCCTCCACTACGTCATTTTCTAGGCTATTCCACTGCCTTACAACTCTATGACTGAAGAAATACTTCCTACTATCTCTCTGACTCATTTGTGTCTTCAACTTCCAATTGTGGCCTCTTGTTTCTGTGTCCCCTCCCTGGAACATCCTGTCTTTGTCCACCTTGTCTATTCCACGCAGTATTTTATATGCCGTTATCATGTCTCCCCTGACCCTCCTGTCCTCCAGTGTCGTCAGCCCGATTTCCCTTAATCTTTCTTCATAGGACATTCCCCTTAGCTCTGGAACTAACCTTGTCGCAAACCTTTGTTACTTTCTCTAGTTTCTTGACGTGCTTTATCAAGTGCGGGTTCCAACAGGTGCTGCATACTCCAGTATGGGCCTGACATACACGGTGTACAGTGTCTTGAATGATTCCTTACTAAGGTATCGGAATGCTGTTCTCAGGTTTGCCAGGCGCCCATATGCTGCAGCAGTTATCTGATTGATGTGTGCTTCCGGAGACATGCTCGGTGTTATACTCACCCCAAGATCTTTCTCCTTGAGTGAGGTTTGCAGTCTTTGGCCACCTAGCCTATACTCTGTCTGTGGCCTTCTGTGCCCTTCCCCTATCTTCATGACTTTGCATTTGGCAGGATTAAATTCGAGAAGCCATTTGCTGGACCAGGTGTCCAGTCTGTCCAGGTCTCTTTGAAGTCCTGCCTGGTCCTCATCAGATATAATTCTCATTA